>CAKALU010056380.1:0-19191 GCA_916700995.1 Hozukius guyotensis | reverse complement strand
ACATACTATACTATGACTTTTTTTCATGAAATTTTTTGACATACTATACTATGACTTTTTTCATGAAATTTTTCAACATACATAATTATGACTTTTTTTCATGAAATTTTTCGACATACTACACTGTTTTTTTTTGGTGAAATTATTCAACATACTATACTATGACTTTTTTTTCATGAAATTCTTTCGACATACTACAATATGACTTTTTTTCATGACATTTTTCAACATACATAATTATGACTGTTTTTTATTAAATTTTCAACATACTATACTATGACCTTTTTTTCATGAAATTTTTCGACATACTATACTATGACGTTTTTCGGTATCATAGTATGTCGAAAAAAGTGATAAAAAGTCAGTATAGTATGTCGAAAGAAAAGTGATAAATTTGAAAAAAAAAGATTTAATAATCTATTCCTAAATTAGATTATTATTGCCTTGTTTGGGAGTATTAATTGCCTGGACCATAGCACTTCTAGCTGGTATGCACATTGAAACACCAGGATCCAAGAGCCATTTAACCATTTATTCAGAGAGGATAATGGATGACGATATAGATGATTTTTCTGCACAATAAACAAATGAAATCAATATATTGTCATGCTTACCACAATTAGAAATAATAAAGAAGGGGTACATAAATTATCTTACGTTATTAATGCATCGACTTCTTGATGAAACACTTTCACATTCTTCATCTGGAACCTAATTTTAACAAAATCAAGTCAATACAAATTAATCAAATATACAATCACTTTCTTCTAAAATTAACAGATTGCCTTACTCACTGGGTCTGACTTTAGCTCACAGGTAAGTGGTCTAGATCACACAGCTCCAAAACAATCCCTTGATCTATTAAGAAGGTGGATACACACATTAAATTAGGATAGAAAACATGTAGAAATAACTCAAAGAATATAAAGCATATGTTGTCTAAAACAAATTATCAAAATCATTGTGTACAAACTTACTGGGGTGGCAGAATGGTCTCAAACAAAGGGATTTGTACAAACAATTTGCTGGTGTGGCAGCATGTTCTCAGACAAAATGGATCTGAACAGAACACACCCAGCCTTTAAATAACCTCCCCTTCTATAGACTCCTCCTCTTGATGATGAAGGTGAATCTACCCCCACTACCTGGGCTCACACTGGACTGCAGGCTTGAGATTTTGAACAAACTCATAGTATAAAATGTCAAAAAAAGTAATGTAGTATGTCATAAAAAGTGATAAAAAAGTCATAGTATAGTATATTGAAAAAAGTCATATTATAGTATGTCAGAAAAAATTGATAAATAAATAATAGTATAGTATATCGAAAAAAGTGATGAAAAAGTCATAGTATAGTATGTAAAAAAATAATTGTATAGTATGTCAAAAAAAGTGCTAAAAGTTATAGTATAGTATTTCGTAAAAAAGTGATAAAAAAGTGATAGTTTAGTATGTCGAAAAAAAATCAGTGTTTTGTATGTTGAAAAAAGTGATAAAAAAATCACAATATATTATGTCGAAAAAAGTGATAAAAATTCTTAGTATAGTAAGTTGAAAAAAGTCATAGTATAGTATGTCAAAAATGTGATAAAAAATGTGATAATATAGTAAGTGCTTGAAGTGGAAAAAAAATAAGTGCCAGTACTCTCTTATTCACATGTCGGCGTGTGTGTCGGCCGGTATCAGCAATCTTTTGCGACTTATTCCTTAATACATTTGTTCATTAAGCATGTTATACTGTGTCAGTCATAATCAGCTGTGGATTTATTGCTACTATTAAACTTAGGCTATGCATCTTCTATAGTAGGCCTATAAGACTCCAATAATGTTCCCACTAGAACATAATAGGGTTAATGTGGTGCGTATATATATATATATATATATATATATGGTGTTAATAGTTAATAGTGCTTTCCTGTCTCAATAGTGCAGTGGTCTGTTTACAAGGACTGTAGTACAGATGCATTACAGAATCATCATAAAGTCAGCACCTTTCTGTACATACATTTTATTCCCAATTCAATGTCCGAAGCTGAAAAATACAGCAACACATAGCAATGCCATGGTAAGAAATAACTCAGCAAAATAATCACAGACTGATAATCACAACCCAGTGGTCATCTTTTTCACAGTTACAATACTAGACATTTTGGGCACAAAAATACATGCAATGTCCCATAGAACACAACCCACTCGTCCTCAGTGGAACTGGATAAAAAACAGAAACATGTTTAGATCGGACATATACAAATGTCAAAACAACTGAAAGAAAGGAGTAAAGCAATACTTGCTGAAATAAACTGGAATGTCATGTGATGTAATCATGTACAAATTGATGCTAGCGTACACTATATTTGGATCAAATACATTTGGTTCGTAGAAAAAACACTGCTGCTGATGAGGGAGTGTATTCTAACTGTGTGATCTAAACTAATGACGGCTGCAATTTTGGAAAGCTCACTGACACGCTGACATGTTGATGGAATGTTTATAATTATTTGGGGAAACAAATAATACACTTAGCTTATAGCTACAGTTCACTTGAATAACGTAGCAGGCAGACTGCTGTTTGGATTTAAGCACATGAACAGTATGTCAGATACTACGATATGAAGTAAGGTCAGCAGTAGACTGAACCACAACAATGGCAGAAAGCTTTAAAGAGATGTGAAAAGAGCTTGCCGCCTTTTTTGCCTTTTTTTATTTTAATATTTACTATATTCTTAATGCAGAGTGTCATCATGTTGTTTTTTCAGAAGATATCAAGAAGATATTCTGGCATTGGCCAGGGATGATTTGACCCTGATCTACACCCTAGTTGATACACTTTTTAATACCTCATTAGGGTTGGGTGATATGACAATAAATAAATATGTATTCATATTTATTTATGTAAATCAGATTATATAAATGTGTCAACTGTCTGAGATTTTGCCAAACCATTTATACCTGGGTAGTTCTCCCTTTAATGACACCAAAATAAAAAAAAACATATTTTTCCTCTTACCTGTAGTGCTACTTATCACACGTTCGCCCACTGAAATTGGCATAAACGTAGCCGGCCAATCAGGACGTGTCTACCGAATATGTGCAGTATATAAGGCGGCGTCCAGCGCTGCCTGACATCCATTTCATTTGTTGTCCTTGTTTTTTTAGCTATATGTTTATTTATATCTCCCTGAAAATAGTTCTTGGAACTGTAAGTACAAGAGAGCAACTTAAAACCGGAGTCAAATCCCTTGTGTCCACATACTGGGTCAATAAGGCTGATTCTGATTAATGAGCAGCAGAGTGGTGCTACGCATGCTTTCCCCTGGGTTTCGCCTCTCAGGTTACACACAGCCTGAAGCAGCACCTGCAGAGAGTACTCAGGGATGAAAAATGTACTGTCATCCTCTCTGCGTGGTTTTTGGTTAAAACAAAGTTGAATCTATATTTTTAGTATCGGTATCCGGTCTCTATATAGGACATTGTATAATAGAACTTATGGGAAGCATGATAACAATTTCATCAGAATTTTCATATGCGCTTTTCTTTACTTTCCCACTTCTGAAACAGTGGCTGTATTCGAAACCGCATACTGTACTAGTAGTACTGTACGTACTGATTTGGCCAAAATGTAGCATGTAGTATGTATGTAGTATGCGAACAAAAGCAAAATCTCCAGTATGCCAAAAATACCTGGATGTCGTACTGATTTGGAAAAAATCTCCAGTATGCATCAGACCAGTCTACCTCGCCGACTGTATCCCACAATGCAAAGCGCTGGAACGGTACAGGCTGCGGTTACAACAACAACAGCAGCCAAAATCGGCTCATTTTTTTTTTACATTTTTCGTAGCTATTTCATCACTAAATTCACTTCTGAAAGTTTTTGAGGCAAGAAATCAACTGTGTAAATTTTTAATATTGACAGTTTTACAATATTAGATGGCGAATCGAACATTTGCTCCAACGTTTTCTGAGTTTAGAAGCTCCACAAACTGCTGTGACAGTTAGCTATAGCGTCTGCAGGGGTCGCTACCTCGCCAGCCGGGCAGTCACACTCACAGACCGCTATGAGCTGGCTGGAGGGGCTTTTCCTTGTTGACGGATAGTTTGTTTAAATACTACAACACAAATGTCCATTATAAACCTGTGTTTATCTGCCTTTTTGGAGTTGAAAAGCTCCACAATCGCCCGCGGGCACAGCTCGCTCGCTCGCTCGCTCGCCAGCCGGCCAGTGACGCTCACAGATCTACAGAGCAGCAGAGTGGCGAGGCAAAGAGTCGCCTCTGAAGGGGCAGAGAGATACCTGCTGAGACTCTAATATCTGTAGGGAGATCAGTCGACTGTTTTGTTGCTGTAACTGAAAAAGCAGTTTGAGTACATTTTGTCGAGCAATGACTTATATTTCCCGTCTCCCCTCGTTGATGATCCCGTTTGTCTCACTTCATTATGAGCTGTTAGAATAAATTGTTTAAACCTGCAGTATCTTATAAAGTAAACAAACATGAGTTTGTCCAGTGCTTTAAGAGCTGGTTTAAAGGCTAAATCCTGGTCTAGCATACTGCTAAATACATCGCTTTAAACGTTTCATACTGCATACTACAGAGGAACGCAGTATGCAGTATGTACTGTATACTGCGTTCGTCAGTAGTATGCAGTTTCGAATAAAGCCTAAATCTTCACCCTTGGATGTACACATCCCAAAATTAAAACTGTCCGGAGTTGAACCTCATGGTCACTGTTTCAGTACAAAGCCAAATATCACCGTGTTAATACCTTCTGTCTGCATATACTGTATGTTTATATACTGGACATGCACAGATGAAGTGAATACTGAATCTGACTCTGGTGAAGACATTAAACAAGCGTAGGCTATTACTTCAACATGTTCAACTGTTTCTTTAATTTCTACTGTACGTATTTACTCAAGTTTTACCCTTCAAAGAGCACGTGGAATAAAAAAAACAAAGTTGAATATACTGTACAGCAACAGCAGAGTGACATGGAAGCAACATGTTTGTTTTCAATCAATCAGTTAGAACACCTTGTTCAGCTGAACTGCAGTAATAAAACAGTACAATACTAAATACTGAACAGAAACACAGGCTCAGTCATTCACAGGTGATGAGTGTTAAGAGTGGACATTTTACTGTCTATTTATGGGGAATATTCCCTAGTGGTTAGAGGAAGATTATAGCCATATTTCAGTTAAAAAAAAGAAGAAATAGGCTCTGGTCTTTATTTAAGGACCATACTAGTGTGTTCAGAAGTTTTCACCCAAGGCAGCCATTTATCTCCATCGATTTAAAAGTCAATTAGCGATCCCTTGAAACTTGCTTGAGTTGTGTAATCCATTACACCAGTGATTCTCAAAGTGGGGCCACCAGGGGTCCTTGGCAATCTGTTCACGAAATACTTTGCTATACATTATAAAATTGTGCTGTGTCATTAAAAAGTGCATATCTATAGAAGGGGAACATTTGCACCAATAAAACAAGAACATTGTGTCCAATAATCCCACCCACGTCACCTTTGGGCCAATAGAAACTCTGAAATGATTGTGACACAGCAATAAGTTAATTATGTTTAAGTTGAAGCACTAACTGAAAGTCAGCTTTAGACTGGTAAGTTTAACTGTCTGGATTTATTAGGACTATGCCAGCCTTGCTACTGTTCATTTTCTGGAGGCTTTTAAGATCAATTAGTTGAAATGCAGGCTATAAATACTGTCAAGTTGAGTCCAAATGCAGTTTGAATAAAATCACCTTCTGTTTAAAAGGTATATAATTGGTATTAACATTCAATAACATTGCAAGTTTCCACTCTGTGGGACTAATAAAGGATTATCTCATCTTATTTTAACATGATTCAAATTGAAATGTGTTTCTGAAACAGGTCTGAAGTATTTAGGTTGAAAAGTTTTAGAATATAAACAGCTCTATTGGTGTTATCTATCTGTGTTACGATCATGAGGGCGTCCTTGGAAACTTTTCTCCCCTGTATCTGGGTCCCTGGCCCCCAAAAAGTTTGAGAATCCCTGCATTACACAAGTATACTTTGATACCTACTGTATATAGCTGCAATAAGATAATATTGGCCGATATACAGTATATCAGGCATGCTCTGATTAATTACAAAACTCAAGTTTCAAGAGTCCGCTAATTGATTTTCCCCGACAGAGATGAATGGAATCCACTGAACAGTAAAGACAGTAAATTTCCAGCATGATTTGCAGAATGATTAGCTGTGATGTAAAGTATATGATTTCTATTAAAAAGGGCTTAATCAGGCATTATCAGCCCTATAGTCCTCTAGAGCCTTCATGACTGCATTCATCTGCAGACGGTCGATAATACTGGAGAAACAATCGGACTACTTCATGTTGACTATTAAAAATAGTCCGCCTTTTTTTTTTTTTTTTTTTAAGTCAAGGACAATACATGAATGAGTTCTGAAAAACAACACAGAGAACATTGAACTCATGAGATTTTTTACACTTGACAAGTATATGCCTTCATCACTGTTTTTCAATATTTTTTTGCCACCGTTGCGATCGATAATATCATAAATAAATGACTGACAGTTACTGTGATTTACAACAGGGAAACGTTAGAAATATGGCATCTATTAGTACAACTTCATTTACATTTCTACTCGTAAAGGATAATTACAATTTATTACAACTTGTTTTTTTTTTTCATAGCTTTGGTGTTGGAACATCAGGTTGGAAACAAAGCAACAGTTTATCCAGATTATCTAAACCACTTTATTTGGAGGCTAAAAGTGAGCAGGCCTGAAATGTCGTTAAAGGTTCTAAATGAGGGACTGGAAGCATTTCTATTGCTTCTCAACGGCTCTCAACATGGCAACGGCGGTGCTAACAGCGTTAACAGTGCAAACAATGGCAAAAGTGCTGAAGGAGCTATCAGTGTTAACCTGGGTGCTACACTTCCGCGACGGCGCCGTCGGTTGAAATGGCGTTATCAGCTGTAACCGTCGTATGAGAGCAGTGCAGCGTCCGGCGCAGCCCTCACTCCACATAAAACGCACTGGGGCTACATTACATCACTTCCAGCAAACTCCATGGAGAACAATGAGGGCAAAACAGCATCATTGATCCATTTTAAACAAATATATTCTCTAGTGTAGCTCAGCAAATAACATTAAAAGACAGAATCTGTCAGCACATTAGTGTCGTTCATTACTGAGCCTGTTTGTAACCGGTACGGACAACGCACGTATTAATGGCGTATTAATGATGTAAAATTTTAGCAGCCTCGCTGCAGAATTAATATCAACACTGTTCCATCATAAGCTGTTGTGGATCGCCTCTCTCGTAACATACATGTCAGTTGAGTAGGCGGTCCTTAATGTGGCCATATGCGGCCCTGATCACCTCCATGTCGTCTGAGCGATCGGATCTCCTCAATGTGTCTTGAGTGCGTTCACACCTGTACTTAGAGCTGTCCACTTGTACTCGGATCACCCAGGATGCATTTTAATACCAGGTCTGAACAGGGCCTCTGTGACTGACCAGCTGTGTGGAGGTGAGACAGGAGACAGCGTTTGAACTTCTCTCTCTAGCTCTCTTTTTTCATTTGTTATAAAACAATTTCTGTCACTTTTTTAATGTGAACAACCGAGTGCAACACTATGAACGTCTTCCAGGAGAGACTGTCTGAAAATAACCACATCATCACATCTCCTCCCTCCTCTATAGGCAGTTTGGGGCTGTCGGTGAGCGTCTGTCGGCCTAATTTTTGCGGTGTGTCCCGCAACGTCGGCTCTAGTCTGCCCGTGTCAGAGTTCTTTAAGGCCGATTCATCATGTTGAAACGGGGTTGGAGCTCGTTGTTGACAGATATCAATCTGATTGGCTGAATTGGCGAATCAGTGCAGAAGAAGAGAAACAGAAGTGAGGAAAGAAGAAGGCTCTTCTCATTTTTCATCTTCATCTCATCTGATCGTTCCAACACACAGATATTTTCAGAACGACATGGCCATCTGGAATGAAGCCAAGTGGCGAGTGAGAGTGGTGTGAAAAGGGTCGACAAACGCCACTTTGTTTCATGAACGTTTCAAAACAACAGCTTGTATATCTGTCGTTGTCGGTCTTCTGGTTTCCCTTTTTGAATGACGAATACAGACTACCGCCACCTGCTGGCGTGGAGAGTTATTTCCTCTCATGCAGGCGCAGAACGTACGTGCTAACTGGCCGTCGGCTGTAGTCTTTGCGGTGTGTTCAAAGGCGACGTGAGGTGACGCAACAGTCGGCCTTCAACGCTGATAGTTCATGGTAGACATGGTTGGACAACACGTCGTGCCAACTAGTTCTTTTCTAGCGTAACCCTTCTTCCTATCTCTAACCTGTCGTTCTTATGCTTCATCTTAGATGTATTAACTTCTTTCCCGTGTTCCCAGATGTCAGTAATAACCCCGGAGAACAATGTTATTATCACTGTTAGGAATGACGGCCAAACCGAGGAAAATAAATCCAAGTTGTAATAAAGCAGAATTAACCTTTAAATTTAACATTTGGCTTTTGAAGCAGGTCATTTAACAGTACCAATGCTGATGGAGTCTTCCCTTATTCCAATGTCCTTCAGTTGGACATTCAATCTAAGTTTTAGGGTGGCTTCCCACCAACAGTCTCTGAGGAGCAGCTTCCTGCAGCAGGTGGTAAGTCAAAGATAAAGATTGTACCATTTCCCTTTGATGGCCAACTGTCAAAAAATAAACTCTTTTACAAATAAATACAATATTTACACACACACATGATTGTTGAAAGCTTGGTACTTCAGTGTAAATTGCTTTAAATTCACTTCACCGGCTGCCTCGGCATACTGGTGTGGACAACAGCTGGCTGTCTTCTGCACTACTGATTGTAATTATCAACCTTGTTCTGACAATTTTTTTGATTTGTTCTGTAGAAAATATGAATTGTTGCCATTTTTGTAAACCTTGTTATGTACATCAATAAACACCTTTTACAGGAGGACTACCAGCTGAGGTAGCAGGGGGGTGGACAGGTGAAGTGATCCAGGGCTGCTTCTTCTTCATTTGACTGACAATTTAGGCTCTTCAAGCCAACTTCATGGTTCCATAATGTTTCTGTACAACTACGAATTCTCCTTTTTTTTGGAACAAATTCAGTCCAGCTGTATGTCACAGGGCTGAAGGTGATGACGACTTTGTCCTTTTTGCTGCAGTGCTGCTCTTTAATGGTATTAAAAAAAAAACTTCAAACAGGGTCACGTTTTTCATGCTCACGACTCCGATAGATCCAAGTTCACAAGTTGGGATGTGCGTTGACGTTGTTGCCTACTCTCACTCCGGTATGATGTTGAAATGCAGAAAAACACTGCAATAGCAGTTTCACTTTTTTTTTAACCACTTGGGGTGTCTTCTTTTTTTCAACTTTCCGTGTTAAAAACCTGAGCTCCATTTGAAGGCCATATAACACTGGTCTGCAAACCGAAGATCAACATCAGTCAGCTAACACTGTTGTCCACTGATCGTTTCACCCACACAGAAACCCAACATGGGCCAAAAAAAAAAAAACGATGTGCTTGCTCACATTGTTTTTAGCAGCATAACGAATAACAGTGAACAAGGAGGCTGAGAGTCAAAACCAAAGAACCAAAGTCTTCCATTCACTGGATTATTCCACATTAAGTCCCGGTGAAGAAGAAAGCCGGTGTGTTGGCGTTATGCAGTCACGCATCCAGTATCAAAGAGCTTCTTCTACAGTGTCAGACGCTTCTCGACTCTCCCGTTTCAGTAGATACCACCAAATTCCATTACTTAGTCTATACTTCCCAAACAAAATGGGTTTGGCACAATAATGTCCCGCTGGGTGAGGTTCGCTCTCATTCAAATGACATGAGGTTTGCTGGTATCTGTTGAAAGAATAGAGCAGATATTTAGCACAAGAATTAGAAACGAGGAAAGCCGCTAGCTCAAGATTCAAGATTCAAGATTCCTTTATTTGTCATTTTTATGCTCCACATAAAAACGAAATTGTGTTTCTTACATCCACCACTCAGAAATAGCTCTGTCAAAATGGAAAAAAAAATACACCAATTCACTCGTAGGTCTTATTTAGAGGCTACTCTGTGTTTGGTAACACTTTCTCACTCCCACACTCCGCCAAATACCGCCGCTCGGTCAGTGCCCCTCGGCATCGGAGACCGTCGCATGGGGTACCACTCTTGGACGGACCAGGGACGGCGTGTTAATATACGCTCGTTACATGCATAGTGTTCTTTCAAAATAAACTGTTTTCACAGGAAGTTAGGTTTAGGTAACACAACCACTTAGGGTTAGGAAATGGTCGTGGTTGACGTGAACTTCACTTCCTATTTGCAAGCATATTTGTCCACTCACATGTTGATAAGAGTATTAAATACTTGACAAATCTCCCTTTAAGGTACATTTTGAACAGATAAAAAAAATTTGATGTAATTTGCAATTAATCACGATTAACTATGGACAATCATGCGATTAATCGCAATTAAATATTTTAATCGATTGACAGCCCTAATCAATGTTAAATACAGAAAAAAATTGACTACATAAAATAGGCTATATATGCCGATAAGATGTAACCCATTACATATGTCATTGACATGTTGCCCATAGCAACCCTTTCTTATTGGCTGAAAATGTCAATAAAAATTAAGTTGCAAAAAGCTTGATTCGGCTACAAATTCATCATTTAAGAACAGTGGAATTGAGGAAGTTTTTTTTGTCTTAGATTGTATTAATGCATTTAAATACAAATCTAATTAATCTATTTAACACACAGGAGTTAAACACAGGTGGAGAAAAGTGTGTACACCTTGTTCATGTCTCCCTGTTTCTGCAGATGGTTCAAGTATTTATGTCCATATCATATGCTGTATATTTCCATTTCTATTCATCCGTCTCTTCAGGAAAAAGAGTTGTTTCATCTGACTGAGTATGTGTGCCGAACATACCTGAGGTCTACTGCTCCTACAAGCCTCTTCCAGGTTTTTGTGCCAGATGATCGCTGAAAACCTGGATCCTGTCTGGAACTTGTAAACATTGCCTGTGAAGTGACACAAAAATTGCTTTGTATTAATATCTGAATTGAAATGACTGACAAAGGGGAAACAGTAGGAGCTCTGTTTTGTGGCGTGAAGCTGACCTTTGTCTGGGTCGTTGAGCTGGAAGATGTTGGGTCTGGCTGGGTCATCTGGCAACACCACCATCCATCCAGTCACGCACACCTTCTTACAGAAGTTGGATTTATACTGTGGCAAACACAGGGTTACAGTGGTTTACATTCACAGAAAACATTTCAATCACTCAATCATAAGAATTGGAATTTAGCACCTTTAATGTTCGGGAAAGATCCAGTTTCATGTTATTTAAACTTACATGTTTCCTCTCAGAGGCCCTCAGCGCTTTCGCCCCATAGAATGTCAGTGTTGATCCAGACAGAGTGATCCAAAATCTGGTCCACGATGACAACTGCAACACAGCAAATAAAGGATGGGTATGCTGAAAACTCTCCTCAGATAATTCCACTCCAATTTGCTGACATGGTCAACCAAACAGAGATGGCCGTACCTTGGGCTTCCGTCCCTCCTTCAGCAGTGTTTTCCTTCGCAGGGGTCCTTCAATAGTCACACTGCCGGCCTCACAGCATCCGTAGCAGGAGTTGGCAGCAGAGGAGCTAAAAGGTGATGGGTAGTGGAGAAGAGACACACAGAGCATAATAAGCAACTGATTTCTGTCCAGTATTCAGAGTTCAGAGTGTGCAATTCAGTGTTTGACACAATAATGGTGCTCTGTGAGAGAGATAGAGAAAGCATGCAAAAGACCAACATCGACATTATGGTTAACTTTTCTTATAGATGGATGAATGAGTCAAACACGGGACAGACACAAAGCACAGCTCCTCTGCAGTGACTGTCACAGACTGAAGCAGTGAAGTGAAGTTGGCCAAAGACATGATGGTCTGATCTGATCTAAGTCACCTGTAACCATGTTCACAATATAGTAGAAAAACAACCTTCGTCCTTTTCATTATTCTGTTTATGATGTGTGTGGTTGGTCACACAAATACTGCAGAGAGTATAGTGATTATAACAGATAATGACTAGACTAGACTACAAAACTTGTAAATAGCTAGAAGTTATTGTAGTATTTTCTAGTTGCCAATGACCCTCACCCAAGAATCCTGCACTGAGTAATGTGGCACATGCAACACAAGAGTGTTTTTCCACCACAATGTGAACACATCTAGGGGTTCAGTATGCCCTAAAGTATGGAGGACGGAACCTGCCAAAATAAAAAATAAATTGAAAAAATTAAATAAATATAAAATAAAATTTAAAAAAAAAATGCAAAAATGAATAAATAAATTCAAAAATGTATAAAAAAATAAATACATAAATAAATAAAAGGGAAAATTAAACAGAAAAAGTAAATAAATAAGGAGATTAATACAGGATAAACAAATAAAGAAGCAAATTAAAACAGAAATATCAATTTATGTTGCTTTTTTTAATTTACTTTCAATATAATTTTTGCTGCATTTATTTATTGAGTCATTCATTTATTTATTTTGGCAGGTTCCGTCCTCCATACTAAAGGTGACGTGACAGTTTTCCTACCAGAATTTGAAGCACAGTATTTTGTGTGTAAAACATAAATAAGACAGCTTTGGATATAAGTATCCTTGAAGGTTCTAGCAGATAGCTATTCAATGTGCTTCCAGTCTTTTTGCTAAGCTAGGCTAAACACATCCTGGAGATACAGCATCTCTGTACTGCACGCAAAGACATGAAACTGAGATCAAACATCTTATTTGATTCTAGGAAAGATGACAAGCGCGCATATTTCCCAAAATGTCTGACTGTTCCTTTACCAACCAAGCAGTCCTCTTAAGCTTTTGGACCATTGTAACTATTCATGTTTCATAGTATGATATTTAAAATCCCGTTTCAGACTGTGATTATAATTAAAGGGTCAGTTCATCCAAATCACAAATACAAAACAAATGCTTTTTTTTAATTTTTTTACATCTATTAACAGTTTTTTTTTTTTACAGCTCACAACAATATTTTACAGTGGATCGGTGACCCTGTTATTCTGGATAATCAACAGAATACGCTGTCAACAGATTTGGGCAAACTATCTGCTTTAGATTTTTTTTATCTTTTGGTGAACTGACCCTTTACAGAATTAGGAGACTATTATATTACAGAATTCAGTTGTAGATAGAAGTGGAAAGGAAGGATAAGCCCACAGCCAAATTTAATTTCTAAGTTAAAAATGACACCTGACTTCCACCAGCATGCAGTGTGAAGGGATGAGGTGAGATAAAAACACATTAGAGTTTAACTTCTATTACCCCATAAAGATGAGTTCATTCTTATTTAAAGTGATATCGACCTCTTACTCTCCTCCTTCACTGTACCTGTAAACATAGCTGCGGCTCCGGGGGGAGTTGCGAAGCGGGACCCTCCAGTTGGGGCCCAGCGTTGCGTACATGCGGCCCCTGTTTGTCACACATTGTCACAGTCAGTCTCGGGCTCATTGACCTTTTGTGGTTAGCAGAACTGTTCAGTGTAATCTCGTGTCACCAGAAGAACCCAGAGTGTAAACTAAAGTCAATTCATACAGGATCATATTGGCCAATCACCAGCCTGTTTTGAATCTGCCACTCTTAGATATAAATGAAATATTTATTCTATGTTCTTGCTGGGACAAACATAGATATACAGTATGATTAACTTGACATAGGATGTTAGCAACATTCAAATACATTGATATTATATGTATAATGAATATGCTGCCGGCACAGATACTGGTGACACAGAAGTGCATTTCTCTGACAAAGTCAAAGTTTAAAAGATAAGTCTTATGATCTTAAATCATCAATAAAAAAAATTACAAATCCTCGAACAAAATCTTCAATTTGGATAAAGTGATTCAGTGTATTAAATTAGTCTTTTTTTTATAAAGTCAACTTTCTTTAATGATTATAACTCGTCAGTTTTGTCAACATAAATAAAGTGATGATGTCTTGACAGATTTGCCAAGTATATATAGTATTTTTCTTCGTAACGACTTAATTAATTTACTATTTTGTACTGTTTTGTTAGATTGCTACTAGGCCGCCCCGTTAATACAGGTGCGTGCTTCTCTTTGTGTGCTTCAAGTGGGAGAGCAAATGTGAAAATATTATTTTTGAAAGGCTAAACGGCAACAAATATGAATTGAAGACGCATATTTCATTCGATTTTGCTACTAAGTAGCAAAAATATATATCTTTTTAAATAGTTTTATACACAGACTGTGGTATAAATTATCCAGTAAGTGTATTATTATGATTTTAGTTTTACTGCACATGAACAAATCTAATTTTGACAACCTCAGAGCAGATAAATCCTGGCGCACCCCCGGACCCCAGGTCGGGAACCACTGCACTAGAGCACTAAAGCTCGATTAATCTGCAGCTTAAATATAGTCAACAACAAATACACTATTTCCTCCTGTTTGTTTGATAACTACAGTGAGCAGCTGTTTTAGGAAATTACTGAGACTTAAATAAAAATGAAACTGTATTTTGTGAGATGTTTTTGAAGATTTACATCTTCCGTAGGAACCAATAGGCTCAGATTTGAGTAGAGAAGTCAAAGTATTGAGACATGCACTAACACACTGTTGGTTTAGTCTTTTCATGTGATTAATTGACATGTTGTATATTGTCTGCCTCATTATTCAACAGAAGCTGACTGTAGGCTTATGATCACTTTGAGCTGGTGACGTGTTTTTAATGGGATAAAAGTTTGGGGAGGCAATTTTTTGTCCTCAGCTTGTTATCTAAATAGTTAAATAAATCAATTTAATGCTGGACATACTTTATTTGTCATTTCAAAGTGATTCAAACCTATAAGGATTAAATATATGATGATTGGTTCTCACCTCTCCATTCCAGGTGACAGCTCCTCCCCAAAGGAGCTCTCACTGCTGCCTATCAGGAGAAAACACAGGAGTTTATGAGGAAAGTTAATTAGGCATTTGTAAATATTATAAGCAGTATGGAAGAAATCTTTTGTTGAAGAAAACTTCACAAAGGTTCCAAATTGAAGAAAATAAAACTTTCTTAAGCTTCAGTGGTATCTGCACATACCTAATGACAGGCCATTGGACACAGATGTACTGTGTGGATCATTTCTGACTGGACTCTGAGACTCTAAGAAGCTGTCGTCCAGCAGGTGTCGTGCTTTCTCTATGGGAAACGTGGCGCTCCTGCTCTCCGACATGCCATACTGACACATCATGCTGTGGACACAACAACAAGGGAAACGTACAGATGGCCGGTGTTAAAGATGTCACAATGCGGTTCATACTCGTGGGGAATTTTTCAATATAAAGTTCAGTTTAGGTTTTTTCCAACCTGAGCTTGGTTTGCCTTGTATCGTATTGCTGCTCTGCATGTCTGCATGTGTCAAAAATGGTCAGAATCAGTATTGCTTAGCTGTGTTGTGTTGCTTTGTGTTGCTTGCATGGCTACATGTGACCAATAGTGGATACAGCTGCTGTATTATTGTACTAACACTTTGCTTTTTCCTCTTACAGCGTTACCATCAATCGCTATTGTGTTACAGTGTGGTTTAAAAATTTTGAAATGTAGGTATTATTTTCTGCAGTTATCAGTAACAAACTGATTCTAAGCCTGGATTTTATAAATGAAATTTTAGTAGCACTTCATTTTACAGGTCCGCAAATATTGACTTGACTTGGGACATGACTCTGGACTTTTATTATTATTATTTTACATGTATTATAAGCATTATTTAATAATTAGATTCCGCTATTTCCCAATAAGCAGTAATAAATAGCTGGTAATTTATTTAATACATTTCTAGGAAAAGAATACAAAGTTAATTGATATGCTTTATTTCCATGTCTGCTGATAAATAGATAATAATTAGCAAATAACTTCTTTGAAATTTCTTAAAAAACTCCCTGAATCATTACATTAGCACACAATGGTGAGATTTGCGCCTGATCAGAAGTGTCTTTTATTAGTTTTCCACCTCCGATGAAGAGCAGCGCACAGCCGCTTCTCAAGCCTAAGGGCCCTATTTTAACCATTATATGCTATTTTAGCATATAATTATTGAATACATGTTTATAATAAAGTAATTTTCGATACATTTTGAGGTAAATATTGGGGTAATTTGGCAGTAATTCCAAAGAAATTTCAAATAGTTTACTTGCTAATTATCACATAATTACCATGAAATTTGCGGACCTGTAAAATGAAGTGTTACCAAAATTTCAATACAGAAAGTTGATGAGGAAAACACAAGTTTACCAGTGTTGCTGTAGTTGTTCACGGCTGCCACTAGATGTTCCACCTCTTATTTAACACATTTAAAGTTAGACTTTAAACTGGATGTCATTTGTTTGTATGAATCACATCCTGTCATACTCACTTGTTTCCCAGACTATGGCTCTTCCTGTGGTGAGAGGGAGGGGGGGTGGGGATATGAACCCCGACGGAGGCGTCGGGGCAGGTGGGCCGTCGGTTATACCGCCGAGAGGCAGATACCTCAGACAGACCTGGAACACAGAAAACAAGTCATCACTGCTACAACACTGTAATTCTATCTCACCTTGTATGTGTAATTACATCAGAGATGAGGTATCATTATTATTGATTATGCTGTTGACTAAAACAAACTTCTCTAGATTTTGACAAGGTGGCAGGTAAAAGTTTGTCTTTAGTGTCGAGGGTGTAATTGTTAGAGGCAGATAGATAAAGATAAACACACATGTTGTTGTACTTAAAGGAATACTTCACCCACAAAATGATCATTTGTGTTTTAATTATTCACCCCATGTTATCTTGAATTCTTGAAGAAAACTTTGTTTTTGTGACGGAGGTGCGCTACTCATCCGGACTTAAAACGCACATGCACAAGCATGAGATGGTGATAGAGGAAGTACTTTAAATAGTACGGTTTTAGCAAAGATGCATGTTTCTGGTTAAGTAGCGAGCATACGACTGGATACATGAGACTTGGATTATACTGCACGAGTTGTGTGAGGTTGGAATTGAAATAAAAAAGGAGTAACCTACAGTACAGGCTACCACAAAGTTTATATGATAAATAATAATGAGTTATTTTTTTGAGTTATGGTGAAGGAGTAGAACCATTAAATGTATATTTCTTCCCATGTACTGTATGTTGTTTATTTGTTTGCTATATGTTTACTGTTCATTTTATTGTTTTGTTTTTTTACTTATTTGTTACTTGTTCGAAATAAATAAATAGAAATAAAGTGAAACGAAACAGTTGTTACTGCCCACTCATATTTATCGTAAGCATAAGCATATCGTTTGTTTTCATGAACGGCAGAATGGTGCGTCGCTTTAAAAGTTGTGGCCGCAAGGAATTGTGGGGCAGCATTACCTCCTTTCCTTTGGTAAAGGATGCTCCAGTGTATCATGGCTGCTACTGTAGATCATTCGGGGTCATTTCACTCCATTAGGAACCTCCCTAAGTATATCAGCTCTTCTTTAAAAAATGCTTTCCATCAGCACGAGATGGAGCCAGTGAGGCAAAGAATAAAAATAAACATGATTTACATCAGGAAACAAAGCCTTCATCAACTGTGGGGACTCCATCTACATGTTTCTCTGTAAAGCGATTGTGTGAATGTGTAATAGGTCTGCCCACATAGTCCTATCATCAGTGCAGCCACAGCTCTGCCTTCTATAGGACTAGTGTTGGATTGGTCCATTATGTGGCAGTGGAAGCTCTGAGTCACTCTCCGTTCCCTCTCACTGGAAACCCACTGGGGCCATTTAACCAGCTAGACGTGACCAGTTTGGACCGAGCAGGGCAGTCTATGTTCATGCTCAGCTTGGAACACTTCTGACTTGTATGAAGTGATGTCGTGGTGCTAAGTACTATGAGCCTTATGTAGAGTAGGAACACTGCAGAGGACATACACACAGCTGGATGTGATTGTGCCTGTTGAGTGTTTTTTGGTGGGGAAACTGATATATTCCCACTGATAATATACTATGGAATTTGTTCAAATTAGACTCTCTCCTACAACAAGAGGAAAATGTTGACTCATCTGCAATTTTGTAATCAAGAAACATATGTGGTAAAGTTCGAAGTGGAGGAATCCATGTAAAGTGGCAGGATAATGTGATCCCTCTGGGAGAGAGGCTGCCTTAATATGCCTTAATTACTCTGCTATTAACTCGTAAAGACACGTGCTGGTTTGGGGTCACTGCAGCGTGCTTTCTGCACACTCAGCAGAATAGCACCCTATTCTGAACACTCACTTAAAGTATACAAACATGACTCTCCATTTCCACACACAAATTCACCCTTAACCCATTTAGCTAAACATTTTGAGGTTTTAAGTTTACAAACTTTATAATGTCACTGTCTTAAAAGCTGTACTATATTTTAAGTATTCATCATATTTAGTTTTGCAAATAAAATCGGCAAGAGCTGTTAACAATTTACAATCATTTCTGGCAAAAAAACATGATGGAATCTAAATACGTAACACTGAAATTGGGAGAGTGAGATAGGCAACATTTCTGGGGATTTTTACGAGGTGAAGAGGTGAAAAAAACATTCTGTGGTGATAGTGTAAAAAATGTTGAGCTAAAGGTTGTTTAACCCCTTAAAACTCTGCTGCTATTCTGCCTTTCCGAGGTTGTACCGGGTTTTTTTAGAGTGAAGAAACGTATCATGTTGTGATGGTATCATATGAAACTAAGGAAAAATCTAAGAAATCCATTGTTACAAACAATGTCATGCTAGATTGTCAGGAAGAACGCTAAATAAAGCTACGAAGTTACGCTAAATTTTGTTGAGGAAAAACTGCGGTGGACATAAATGGAAGTTAGAAAAATCCAGCACTCAGATTTTGAGAACAATCTCAAACTTTTTTATGTCAAGGACCTCCAAAATCGATGTCCAACAGACCACAGACCATGGATGTATAAGAGGTTGTGTCCTGTGCGTTTGCCCTGCGTGTTAGTAAATAGCCTACAACTACATTAAATTCAGTTTATGTCATGCTACTAGCGCTACTAGCTACTGGCCGATAGCAGGTTGTTTGGGAACAGAGACGTTAATACATCCACCACGGTACAGGCTTACAGCATACAGCCCATGGGTGTATTAT
>CAKALU010056371.1:0-10284 GCA_916700995.1 Hozukius guyotensis | reverse complement strand
AAGGAGGAAGTATAGTGCTGTGAAGTGGATAAAGGATGTGAAACGAGGGCAAAAACATTGAAATAAGTAAGGAGAGACGGCAAGTGAAACCTCTCAGATTTCCCGATCTGCCAGCCGTCTCTCTTGCCATGGCTGTAAAACAATCCTCCATCACTCATCCTCAAAATTGGACCCCTACCTAGACAACCAACAAACCGTCCACCATAGAGCTCCCTGTGTCTGTCAGCTTTCCCAGAATGCAACGAGAGAGTGAGCGAGAGCCCGGCTGTAATTCCTCCCTCCGAGATGACGAGATAAACAGCCTCTTACTGTAACTGGATCTATCGATTCGGACGATGCTTTGGCAGGTCGTGGATCCAGTTTGTTTCTGTGACTGAAGACGTGCCAGCTCGGCCGCCGGCCAGATAAATACAGAGATTATGACTTTTGATAACTGCGACACGCCGGCTGGCTGAGCGCTCGGCTCAGATGAAGTAGCTGTTGTGATGCTGACGAGTAAAAGCTCCGAGATGGACTGAGGCACTTTCACTCTTCCACTAACTGTTTTATTAAGTGCTTTGACAAATTAAGAGCCGAAAGAAATGTGTCTCCCTGACTTTTAGGAGGAAGGAAGTAGCATTTCAGAAATCTAGGTTGTTGTTTTTTTAGAAACAAAAGTACCTGACAGGCTCGAACCATAGTCTGACTGTGTGGAAAGGTGGCTACCATTATCTGTTTTATTTTTCAATTGATTATTATAGGATTATTATAACTTGTCTGCCATCGATGACCGTTTCAATGTCGTCAGATACGATTTTGTATCATCAACCAGACAAATTCAGGTTGTTGTGAGCGCAGAGCAGGACTGTCTACTGTATAAAGGGAGTGTCATGTTACTTACATACCCTCAAGACTGCTCATCATGCCAGGAAGACTCCATCCATCACTTCGGTCCATCCGCAGCCCAAACCCTGAAGATGAAAACATGCATTAGTTTCTAGAAAGTAAGTTATTCCAAAACTGATTTATTTTATATTTTTTTTAGATAAGAGTCTCAGTTATCATCTGCCATATTGGCTGCTACACAATGCATCCAAAGCTACCATTCATCATGCATACACTATGTATTTTTACATTTAGATTAGTTTATTTTCTAAGAAAAAAATGCAGAGCACCTTGGAAGGCGAGTGGTTACAACGTGTGCCACATAACCGCAACGTCCCGAGTAGGAATGTCACCATACCAGAAACTTACTAGTCAATACCAATACCAATGAAATTCTCAATACCAATTCGATACCATGGTAAAAATCAATATATAGGGTGCCCCGATAGCTCAGTTGGTAGAGCGGGCGCTGAAATATCAAGGCAGAGTCCTAACAGCGGCGGCCCGGGTTCGAATCCGAATCCATGTACTTCAACATCCACTCTTTTATTACCATTTGCATTCTGTTTTTTTTTATATAAGTCATATTTTTCTCTCTCTATTATCTATTTTATATTGTTGTATAAACATCTCCTTCAAACAACTGAATTTATTCAAGTTTCTCACCAAAAAAACTACATATTACAAGATTACATTTGAACACATCATCACCCAATACTCATTTTTTAGAGCCTGAACGCCTCATAATGTAAATCAATGGCACCTCCCATGTTGACGAGAGAGAGCTAGTTAACGTTAGCTGTTAGCAGCCAGTAAGCAGCACAGTCCTGCACGTCCTTAACGTTGAGTTAACGTTTGAAATCGGCAGGACGGGAGCTAGTTAATGAATTAATGTATTTAGACTTTTCTCCTTAAAGATGTAGCATTCATGATGTTGAACACTGGATAGTTTTGGATGACATGGATGACAACTGACAGCTATGGACAGCAGAAGCTCATACTAACATGAGCAAAATTAAGTTAGCCAGTGTTCATGTTTATCACCCAGCTTTAACCCCAAACCTCATCCAGGACGGTCCTGGAGGACGAGCTCTGATAGCAGAAGATGGAGAGGCCTCCGTCAGTATCAAGGCAAGGTGGTAATCAGGCAGGGATCTGTGTTTCACTGGAGCGATCAATAAAAGGATTGCAGTGCGTTCACATCTTGCAACTGTGCAGGATTATCAGGTCGTGGGCGATCCATCATGACTTGAGAGGTGGTCAATGGCGGAGCAGCCGGAACTAAATAAGTGGAAGAGGTGTAATGTAGCTCGGGACCGTCTGCTTGTCAAAGCATCGTGCTATTGGAGAAGTTAAACTGTCACTAGAACGAACGGCCTTTGCAGATTTATTTTCTACTTGGATTAGGATTTCGGGCCAATCAGCAAAAAATAAAAGTCAATTTAACATTAAAATCACGTCTAACTTTTCTTGATTCTGTTGCAGCAACCTTCCTTCAGGACAAAACACCCACCATTGTTCTCTGTGCAAGCCCCCATCCCACGATGACATGCGTCAGGATGCGTCGCTCTCCCGTTCCCCAGCCTCGGCAGTGTCATCTCCCTGGAAAAACAGCAATTTAAATCAAATTCAAGTTTAAGTTTTTGTGTTATATAACATTGTGTCTTGTATTGTTCTGTGTTTCCATTTATTTTGTAAGTGTTTGTTTGGGACCCCTTCGAAAACATGATGATGCATCTCAAAAGGTTTATCCTGATATAATTAATTTCATTATTAAGGCACTAGTTTCTAACTAATTCCTGAAACAAGTGTATTTCTATTTGGGACAGGTTGAAATGTTCTCACTGCACTGAACACAAAACAACATTTTAGACAGACATGACTTGTTAAAGTGATAGTTTGGGTGTTTAGAAGTGAGGTTGTACGAGGTACTTACCCATAGTCAGTGTATTACCTACAGTAGATGACGCTCGGCACGCCCCCAGTTTGGGGAAACGGACAGGAGTACCAGCACGGGAGAAAAACGTATTTTAGCCACCTAAAAGAATAAATATCAGTGTAAGTGTACGATATATTTAGAATATTTTCACTGCTTTACCTTGCAGTGAGACAGCTATGCAGTCTGTTTCCGACGAGGAACTGAAGCTGTTATCTATGCTCTCGCCAATAGTAACCAGACTCCATTGAAAAAAATATAGTTTTACTTCACAGAAAACGGGAGTTGCTGGTCTACCGCTGCCTCGATCGGTTAGTTTGTTTGTGTTGTTGTGTGACTTTGGTGTTTTAAAGGGTTAAATGATTCTCCAAAGTCACACAATAACACAAATATACTGATACTTCCTCCCTTCCTCTTTGCATTATCCCTATTCTTTTCTCCTTTCCTTTCGTTTTTCTTTATCCTCCCTATTTGAATCCTCCCTCTTTTTCTTTTTTCATAGTTTGTTGACACCCCTTTATTTTTCATTCTTCCTTCTCCATCACTCTTACCTCTCTTCTTGACCCCTCCTCCTTCCTTCCCTCACTTTTTCCTCTTCCTCCCTTTATCCTTTCCCTCATCTCTTTTTTTTTTTGTATCTACCTCCCTCCCTCCCTCCCCTCCCTTTTTTCTGCTTCACTGACCAGAGAGCTCCATCATCATTGCACGGCCGGCCCAATTTTTGTTGTAAAGGCAATAAATCATTTCAGCTCTCATCTATTGCTATTGATGAATGACCAATTATTTGTCATCTATTACGCTGAGAAACGATGACCCAGGGAGACGGATCAACTTCTTTTTTTTTTTCCTTCCTCCACCGGCTGATGTGACACAGGACAGCAGTGATGGATTGTATCCTTAAACTGTTATTACATGTATAATGTGGCGCTCAAATCCGACATCTCACTTAGGCTGGGCTTCCCCAGACTAACCAAATAGACACTGTATTGGTTAAATTAAAGAATAACGAAGGGAAGGTGATGATAATTTGCAGCCTTGTGATCATAGTTAAGAGATAAATTCAAGCAAGGTAGAAGCAAGTTAGGGTGTACTCTATTTGTGTTTGGCAGTAGAGGTGATTGAGTCATTATTTCCATATCAAAACTGTAATTTGAACAAGTGTAGAGCGATTTAATTGTTTCTTACAATATTTAACAGGTTTTTAAGAGGTGAAAATCACCCTAAAAACAAGCGTGTCAGATAGAGCAGCAACAATTAATCGATCAGTTGTCTACTATTAAATTAATCGCCAACTACTTTGACAATTGATGAGTAATTCTTTAAGAAAAAACAGTCTAAATTATTCATTGCAGCTTCTTAAATGTGAATATTTTCTGTTTTCTTTACTCCTGTTCAAATGTGAAGGTCAAAGATGTTAAAAAACTAAATCACGATTTAAGAAAAATAAGCATAATGTAATTTGAAACATA
Source organism: Hozukius guyotensis (assembly GCA_916700995.1). NCBI lineage: Eukaryota > Metazoa > Chordata > Actinopteri > Perciformes > Sebastidae > Hozukius > Hozukius guyotensis. Next base: position 6,015 of record CAKALU010056371.1, on the reverse strand, counting down.
AATATATAATCTGATATGACTAATCTAGAGGAGATTCTTTTAGTTGCACCTTTATTTTCACAATAAGACAACACACTGCTGTATTTCTAACAAAGTGTACCTGGGTGAACATGTCAGCAGGTGAGGGGTTTGTTTACCTGTCCTTGCTTCTTCTGTGGAGCTGGTTTGTGCGCTGGACCGTGGCTGCAACACATCAGATCACACTTCTTCCACAAGAATAAAACTGCAAAAAAAAGAGAGAGAAAAGAAAGAGAAGAAGACAGATAGAGAGATCAACCTTCATATGAGACGCTCAATTAATTTCCTCCACATCCCATCAATCACTGGCCTTGTCACGACTTCTACACAAGATATTTCTATTCAGTTTTCAGCTACAAAGGAGCTCAAATATCCACTGAAAACACAACAGTACTGTAGAATATCATGTCCTAGTCAAATTAGATCACTGCATGTGTTTGTCACACAGTTTGTTGTTAAGAATTGGGTATTACTTTATTTAAAAAAGGCACAAATCTGTATGATTATACATTTCTGCATTATCAAACCTGCAAAACTGTAGTACATCGACTTCCTTTAGGTACTCTAACAGCTATATTTATTTATGTATGCATCTTCCAGATTACAAAGAAGCCTTTTTCATGTCACAATTAAGAAAATAAATAGTGGTGGAAGAAGTACTCAGATCTTTTACTTAAGTAAAAGTACAAATACCAGTCTAAAAACACTCTATTGCAAGTAGAAGTCTTGAATAATAAGTCTTCACTATAAATAATGGCAATAAAGTACTGAAGTATTATCAGCAAAATGTAGTGAGAAGTTAAAGTACTCATCATGCAAAATCTGCTGAATATTATATTATTCTGTTTTATCACTAACAAATACATTTTAATGTCGTAGTTCTTCAATTAGGAGTCAATTTAGGTACTTTATATACTACTGGGTAGGTTAGTAGTACAGTACTGCATGCATTATATCATAAAAACATAGGCTATGATATGTATTTAATGTAAAATTTAACTAGTGTCAAATAAATGTAGTGCATTAGAAAGTACAATATTTAAGTATAAAGTTACATAAAATGGAAATACTCAAGTAAAGTACCTCAAAATTGTACTTAAATGCAGTACTTGAGTAAATGTACTTACATTATATTCCACCACTGAAAAGTAAGTACAATTACTCCAGTAACTTGAGAACAGCATTGAGGTACTTTTACTTTAGTATTTCCACTTTATTCTACTTCTACTCCATTACACTTCAGAGAAAATGTTGTATTCATCTCTCCACACTTACTTTGCAGATTCATATTTCACACACAAAACATAGAGCTTATAAAACATGCATTTTTAATCAATTAAACAACTCAAAAGTATATAAAGTAAATTAGCTCCAACTTGAGCAGCTAACTACACACTGCAAAGTTAAATAGCTGCTTATAGCTAACAATTAGCTGACAATTAGCTGACAATTAACTAACATTTTGCAGGGAAAAAGCCATATAAAAAAAATTTACCAAACTCCAGGTCGTGTCTGTCGACGATAAAGATGCTCTTCTTTCACTCTAAATCATTTTTTTTTAAATCAATTTACAATTTATTGCTAATATTCTCTGTAATGTTTTACAGCTGCTAATTGCCATGTGGGCCCACCTGTGAAGTCCATGGTGACGTCATGACGTAATGCACGTCCATGACGTCATGACGTCATGTGCCAAAACTACTGCCCTGTTTAATAAAATGAAATCTGAACTCCTGAAGTGGTGGAAAGTAACTAAGTAGGCTACATTTTGCTACTTTCACTCAATTACTGTGCAATTTTGCAACAAATTGTAAATCAACTCATAAATTATGATGTATTATTATACCCAGCATTAGTCTTTATAAAGTAATTAAAATTAGCTCCACATTTAATCATATTATATAATATACTTTATACTGAAATTGGTCATTCTGCATAATTAGCAGTTAGAGTATTTCTACCATAGAATTATTACAGTATATTACATTAAATATTACAGTAATTGGGTCAATTAGGACTCTACTCAAAGACAAATGACTGCTCAGTATTTGTTTATATTACTGTTATAAGTGTTTAATGTGCCTTTTTATATTATCTTTCCACCTCATCTTTTAAGTATTTTTTTTACCCTAGTTCTTTCTTCCCTCTTTTTTTTTCAATATTCTATTTATTGTTTTTTGTTCATTTTGAAACAACAGAACAATCATTCACAAACGTCCCCAATAATAACATTCTCGGTACAAAGAAACTTAACAAACCTAATATTAATATAAAATCAGCCAGTATAGATACAGGAAAAACATATTATATACAAAAAATAGATAAATAAGTAAAAAGAATATACACAAGTAAAAAAAATAAAAATAAAAACAATAAAATAAAATAAAATCTATTTATATATATATATATATACTGTATACATATATACATACATATACGCACACGCAGTATATACACATACAAAAACACATATAATCAATACAAAAAAATCAGTGTACAATTCAGTCTTTTTTTTTATTATTTTGATGTTAATACTTTTGTACTTTTACTTAAGTAAGATATTGATGCATGACTTTACTTGTAACAGAGTATTTCCACACTGTAAAAGATCTGAGTACTTCTTCCACCACTGATTGCCTGTATAATTGAGTTGTTATACTCAGACCTAGCTTTACCACACTGTCAAACAACTATACAAACACTGTCAAAACCATGCTTTTCAAATAAAACTACAAGTATTAGCATAAAAAGAAATACTTAAAGTGACATTATTTATTATATAATGGGATTATAGTTATTGATGATACAGCAAAATATAATTATTACAGTAATTAAGCCAATTATAACTCTACTCAAGGACAAGTTTCTGCACAATATTTGTTCATATTATTGTTTTAAGTTTTTAAATGTGATTTTTCTTTTTATATTTTCTTTCCAGCTCTACTTTTAAGTATATTTTTACACTAGTTCTTCAGTTATATTCATCAACCCTCAACTGCTGGTCATATATAATTTGGCCACTAGGTGTCAGTATTTCATCACACAGGTTCATTCCTCCATTTGAGAGCATTGTTTTACAATATATAGAGTATTTATAGCTACATAAATTAAGATAAACTGTACTCCAGCTGTTATTTTATCAATATGGACAGTTAATGTTATTATTTGTGTTATTTTAATGCTGCAGTGGGTGTTTCTGAGCTGAAATATGTATTAATTTGAATGTGATGTAGTTGACATATTCAGCCACAAGGGGGCAGTGTTTAACAAACTATCAGATAACAGCACTCACATTCAGATGGGATAAATTTATAGTTATATTAGCTTCAGGAATTTATTACCAAGATTGTGTTTGGGCAGATTAATAGCTGGGCAAGCAGTGCTGTATTAACAAGACTCCTTTTGGGGATGAAAACATTATTAATTCATCATTCAATATCGCTCTCTAGTATCAAGGTTAACAAGTGTTTAAATGAGCAGAGGAAGAGCAGAAAAGACTGCAAAATGGAGAGAGACCTTTTCATAGAACCAGACAGATTTTCCCATTTGTTTGAACTACATTAGGTAAAGTTAGTGACTAGTTAAGATGTGCACAATGCAGAAATAATGTGTGAAAAGTGAAAACTAAAGATATCACAGGTCACATATGGACTTAACTCGAGATTAGATGAATTAACAGGTGATTTTTTGCAGTTGTTTGCGTCGATGTTTTTAGTATTTATTGATCTCATGATGCCTCTGCAGCTTTATTCCTACTGTATCATTTGCTAAGAGTCTCTCTGACCACATAGATGTAAATGCAGCCTCACAGAGCAGTCCTCTTATTCTCTGAAGTGTTATGAAAAAAAAGTGTCTCAGTCCCATTTCATTTGTCAAGGGGCTACTTAAGAATGAAAGATGCCCCCTCTCGCCCTTTTTTTTTCCTTCCCAAGGACATATGAGCTCATGCTGCCTGGCCGGCTGCCTGGACGAGGAGGAGGAAGAGGAGGAGGAGGAGCGGGATGCATTCATCAGGTAGATTACGTCACCGCGGGCCAATCCACTGCTCTCTGACACGAGCTTTTAGAGCAGCATCTGTCGCAGAGTTTAACGTGGGGGAAGAGTGACACAAGCTGGATGTGACCTAGAGAACGAGGTCACAAGGTCAAATGGCGTTCGGTTCAAACGTCCAAAGTGATGCGAGTAAGAAGTCCTTCCATGACTTGGAGGAGAAATCAAACATTTAGAGTCATAAAAGTATTTATATATCCTGTTATTACTTTTAATTATTTTCTTGAAAGAGGCCTGACTTAACCCCACATGTTGGATTTGGCGCCTCATTGCAGACCAATGAACTGTTTGCAGAAAACGCATTTTGTATCGATCACTGTATATAAGAAGTGGACGTAGTCACCGTGACGTCACCCATTGGTTTGTGGACTACGGTTTTGAAGCCTCGAGTTAGGCATTTTGGGCGTCGCCACCTTGGTTTTTGGCCATCACCATGTTAGTTTTTGCCAGTCACTATGTTGGTTTTTGCCCGTCGCTATGTTGGTTTTTGCCCGTCACTATGTTGGTTTTTGCTCGTCACCATGTTGGTTTTTGCCCGTTGTCATGTTGGGTTTTGCTCGTCACCATGTTGGTTTTTGCCCGTCACCATGTTGGTTTTTGCCCGTCACATGTTGGTTTTTGCTCGTCACCATGTTGGTTTTTGCCAGTCACTATGTTGGTTTTTGCCCGTCGCCATGTTGGTTTTTGCCAGTCGCTATGTTGGTTTTTGCCAGTCACCATGTTGGTTTTTACCCATCACCATGTTAGTTTTTGCCCGTCACCATGTTGGTTTTTGCCCGCCACCATGTTGGTTTTTGTCCGTCACCATGTTAGTTTTTGCACGTCACCATGTTAGTTTTTGCCCGTCACCATGTTGGTTTTTGCCCGTCACCATGTTGGTTTTTGCCCGTCACTATCTTGGTTTTTGTCCATCACCATCTTGGTTTTTTGCAACCAGAAGTGACCCGAGAGGGTGGTGCAAAGTACAACCGAACGGTGAATAAGACATCTTTACGTGACTCTCTATTACATAGAGTCTCTATTCCATAGAGAGAGTGATATTGATTAACTGTCAGTAACTGTCAGTCTCGATTTTGACCAATATATTGGAGGTGCGTGAAACTTAGTTAACATTCAATATTTGAAAATAGTTTCATTTGTTGACTACTACTCAGTAATTTGTAATTTCCACCCATAAAAGACCATCTTTCTTGCAAAAATATGAATTAGAGTTTTCAATGCACACAGAGGCAGCATTCCTTCGTCATCATCTCTCCTCAAAAGCCATTCAGAGGATCATTTCCTGTGGTTCTGTTTCTGCTGGTGGAAAGCTGATATATCACGTTTACTGTAAACATGTTGTTTCCTCTTCAGGGTACAGAAGCGAGAAGAGAAGAGAAGAGAATCAATGGGGCTGATGGGAAATGTGGTCTTTATTTGAAGAAACGGGTGGCAGTGATGACAAAATATCTAAAAGTGATGCAGAGCTCTGGAGGTCGCCGGCGCTTCGGGGCGCTGTTTGTACACAAGACGAGGCTGTAAAGCTGTCAGCCTCGCTCTGCTTCAACCTCTGCGTGCGTGCGTGCGTGCGTGCGTGCGTGCGTGCGTGCGTGCGTGCGTGCGTGCGTGCCTGCGTGCGAGCGAGCGTGCGTGCGTACGTACGTGCGAGCGTGCGTGCGTGTGTGTGTTTGTGTTACCCAACATGAACCCACCCGTCGCTCCATGAATGATGAACTGGTGGAAACAGACAGATTATAAGAGCACTAGATAGATAGATAGATAGATAGATAGATAGATAGATAGATAGATAGATAGATTGATTGATTGATTGATTGATTGATTGATTGATTGATTGATTGATTGATTGATTGATAGAATGACCTTTGACCTTGACAGAGAGTGTCGTTGAAGCCAGCTGCTCCACAACCCTGTTGCATCCTCCTTTCAGTGAGGAGAAGGTGAAGCGGG
>CAKALU010056363.1:0-16331 GCA_916700995.1 Hozukius guyotensis | reverse complement strand
CGGCAAAATATGGTTCCCGTGAAGAAATTGATTTTATTTAAAGGGCTATTTAGGTAGTCAACAAACAAACATAAAGTACCTGACACATAAACTTGGGTAACAATTTTAATTATAATCATTTTCTGGAGGTTTAAATTGCTGGGGTCAAATTGACCCCAAGGATAAAAGATTTTAGTAAATTTGAAGGTAATAGGAGGGTTAATGACACTTTACAGAGTATCAAGTTCTCAATTGGACACTCTAATGGGGCAATGAAAAAAAAGGAAGTTACTGTTCCCAGCCAAGAAATACAGCACATAACTCCCAATCTCCATCCATCCATCCATTTTCACCCGCCAATCCAGTCACCAGAATAAAATGTTGACATTGTACATTTTTGCAAACCACACAGGTTGACTCTCTATGTTTCTGAACCAAAAATATGTTTTGTATCAACATTTCTACATACGTGTATATAAACGTAGTAGTGTTTTGACTGCTCGTAGCACTTTTACCATTTTTAAACTGCATTCTCAATTATGATTAGGTTTAGGCAACACAACTTCTAGGTTAGGTTTAATACATATTAGGGCTGTCAAAGTCAAATTCGCTTTAATGCCATTAATATCTTTAACGCAATAGATCTTTCGGAGGTTGTACTGGGCTCAGTTTTAAATTTTAACCCTCTGAGACCTGTGGGATTGCAGGCGATCCTGACTGACTTTACTGTTTTTCAGAGGCTGTAGCAGGTTCAGTTTTAGAGGCAGAAACTAAAAAACCTAAGGAATCCATTGGTACCAATCATGTCATACTAGCTTTTCGCGAAGGAGGCTAAATAACGCTCCAAACTCACGCTGAAGTTTGGCAAGGAAAAACTGGGATGGCTATTTTCAAAGGGGTCCCTTGACATCTGACCTCAAGATATGTGAATGAAAATGGGTTCTATGGGTACCCACGAGTCTCCATTGTACAGACATGCCCACTTTATGATAATCACATGCAGATTTGAACAAGTCATAGTCAAGTCAGCACACTGACACACTGACAGCTGTTGTTGCCTGTTGGGCTTGAATTTGCTATGATATGATTTGAGCATATTTTTTATGCTAAATGCAGTACCTGTGAGGGTTTCTGGACAATATTTTAAACAGTTTTACGACAAACTGAGACTTCTTGACTTGCAAAATGATCTTTTAAAATGACAAACATATGTGTGATTCATGGCGCAATTCAAACAGGATTAAAAAATGATTTGTCTCTCGTCGTTGACTATATGTTGTCCGAAATAATGTCTCATGGGGTCCACCGGAAGGGGAGAGACTTCACCTCTCTATAGAGAAACTTTGAAGTATCAAATTGATGTTTTATTTTTTGTCACATAATATTATGTTGGATGTCACTGATTGGTTTATTAGACGGGGAGACATTTGGAGAATTATTAATCATCTTTCTCTCCAGAGACGGATAGCACCACATACAGTACGTGGACATGGACACACACACACTTACAGACATGTCTTCCCTGTGGCCTGTTGTGTGTGAATTGATGTTCCGTAGAAGATGGAACGGGCTCCTCGGGGTAGAAACAGCTTCACTTAATTTCTCTCTGTCCACCCCGTGTGATGTGAGGGAACAAGTGTGTGTGTAAACGAGTGTGTAGGTGTTGGAGCTATGGACGAAATCCATCAGCTGGAAATCAGCTCAGTGTTTCTCCCCTTTCTCTCACTCTCCCTTTTCTTTTTTACTGTCCAATCCACCCCATCTTCCTTCTCTCTTTATTTCCTCATTCTGCTTTCTTTCATCACATCCTCCTTCCCACTTCATCATCTTGTCATTCTTCTCTCCCTCCAACCGATTCTCCCCGTCCTTCTCTCCTACTTCAAATCGCTCACCTTCCCTTCTCCCCCTGTCATCCTCCTTTACTGCAGTTATCTTTTTTTAATCCTCCAATCTGCCCCCTTTTCATCCTCCCTCATCCTATTCTCATCTCTGCCCTGCACCGAATCCTCTCAAACATGATGTGGCCATTTCTTCTTCACTCCCTGATAATCCAGTCCTCTCCTTCTCTGCCCGACCCTCTTCTTCATCCTCTCCGTCTCTCTCCATCATCTCATCTTTTTCACCTTTTCTTACTTACTTTTTTTCTTTCTTTTGATAAGGTCATAATCTGCAGCATTGCCATAAATATATTTGTTGTGTTCCCTTTTTTTCTCACTCTATCCTCCTCATTCTCCATCTTTTTCTTCTGCCACTTGACTGCACTTTGCAGCCAACTGCCATTTAAAATCTTCTCTCGCTATTAGCTACCCGCTCTGTCATTTTCTCATCCCACTTACATTTACTCTCAATCCCATCCATCAATCTATCACATCATCCTCTCCACCTGTCACTAACATGCATCTTCTATAGTAGGCTACTATATAAGAGGACTGAGCTATAGATCTCATTTACACTTGACATTAAAGCTACACCATAGGCTAGATTTACATTTTCAAATACAGCTGTCTTATCAACCTAAATCACAAAGTGGAGCTAAGACAGGGAAAAAAAGCATCTCATCATCTTTAACTGAGACACAGATTCTTCCTCAGAGTATCATCAATTTGGTCTTGGATATATTTGGTGGTACAGAATCTTCTCGGGCCACAGGACAGGATGAATTAAAAGCCAAGCATTCTGTCACAGGTTGTCTATGGAGGACGGAACCTGCCAAAATCAAAAAAATAAATGAATGAATAATGACATTAATTGATATTTCTGTTTTAATTTGCTTTTTTATTTATTTATCTTTTTATCAATTCCCTTATTTATTTACTCTTCCATTTAACTTTCTGTTTTATTGATGTTTTTATTTTTTTTAATTAATAAATTAATTTAGTTTTGCATTTATTTTTGATTTACTTATTCGTGCATTTATTTATGTTTTATTTTGATTAATTAATTTATTTTTGTATTTAATTTTATATTTATGTATTTATTTTTATTAATCTTTAAATATATGTTTTTATTTTTCATTCATTTATGTTTTGCATTTATTTATTAATGTATTTATTTATTCATTTTATATTTATTTTTAAATGTGTGTATTTATTTATGCATTTATACATTTATGTATTTATTTATTTATGTATGACTTTCCCTTAGCATTTCATCCCCTATTTATTTCCCGAACCTTTTTTTTTTCTGTATTCTTTTCTTTATACATTTTTTTTGACATTTCTTTACGCATTTCTGCCTCATTACGCAAATGAGGTGGCTGTCGCTCAACATGTGTCATCATGGGGTCAGGATGCATGACTATACTGTATGTTAGTTAGCCAAACAGTGTCTGCTTCTTCTTATCAACTCCAGTCTTCATTCCCGGCTCCACACGGTGGTCGGCCTGCTGCTGCGGTTCCCCCCGCCGCTGCCTCGTACCGGTACAAGTGTGCAGATAAACAGTCTGAAGCTGAACTATGGACATCAATTTACAGACATGCCCACTTTATGATAATGACATGCAGTTTGGGGCAACTCATAGTCAAGTCAGCACACTGACACACTGACAGCTGTTGTTGTCTGTTGGGCTGCAGTTTGCCATGTTATGATTTGAGCATATTTTTTATGCTAAATGCAGTACCTGCGAGGGTTTCTGGAAAATATTTGTCATTGTTTTGAGTTGTAAATTGATTTCCAATAATAAATCTATATATACATTTGCATAAAGCAAGCATATTTGCCCACTCCCATGTTGATCAGAGTTTTAAATACTTGACAAATCTCACTTTAATGTACATTTTGAACAGATAAAAAACAATGTGCGATTAATTTGCGATCAATCGCGATTAACTATGGACAATCATACAAATAATTGCTATTCAATATTTCAATCGATTTACAGCCCTACTATATATATATATATATTAAACTGTTAAAATGGCATACGTTTTAGCAATACTAATAATTAGTAAAGATTATTTATTAGCATTTATTGTTTGTTATTAGTAAATTAACTATTATATAAAGCGTTAACAAAAGAAATTTGCTTGAATTCATAAAAACGACCTAAATAGTAACGTGGTAAAATTAATCTCAGTGGTAGCTATGGTGATTTGTTTGTTTCAGCAGTAATAAATCAATCTATGATTACTCTCAGATAATGCGCATAATATCAAATTTCCCCTCAGTCAGTGTAAAGCACGAAGTCATGGAGAAACATGCTGCTTTCATCCAAATTGCTACGTGTTCATATATTTATCTTGATTTTCAGATGGCGGGGCTATAATACATGACAGATATATACATATTGTTATGATGCGTTTCCAAAAATGAGGTGACATTACGGAAATAACACATATGTCCTCCACCTGTTGGGCGCACAAATCAACAGGTAGTGTATTCGAAAGATACCATGGTTTCCAGCTGGCAAAAATGTATCTTTAATAACATTTTGTGCAGCTTTAAAATATATAAATCCATTAAACATGCTGAAATTGATTTTAACAACCTTTTAAACGGGAAACACTTGGTTTATTTTCCCACATCAGAAAACATTCATTCACATGATCTTTATCTGAGCTTGCTGCTTTTTCATTTGGTTTACTTCCATTAACACATTTGATTGATGAAACCTGAATCTCCAGTGCATCATGGGTACATTTGTATCTGCATGGCTTCTGGCTCTATCCAATTACAATCCAATCATCCAGGGTGCAGGTTAATATGTGGTGTAAAAGAGGTCTATCATCTCTGTGCTCATCACTATCTCTCTCTCTTGTCTTCTCATCTCCCACAACCCCACCTCCCTTCTCATCTCACCTTGTGTCAAGCTTCAGTGACAAATGATACGAATCTAGCGGAGTACGATAAGGCACACAAGATGGGGGTGATCAGCTGACTTTGATCTGAGGGAGAGTGGAGGTGCACAGTATAATGAGGTCTGCTTCATACTATAGGTCTGTGATGCCCTGCATAATATTTCATCTTTTAGTAAAGCACCAAAAAGTTACATGGTGCATTTATACAACACTGACATATTATCTCCTTTTAAGGTAATATGGCGAGCTTGTTAATAGGCCCGCACGATATTAGAAAAATCTGCAATGTACCATATCATTAATCAATATTGACGATATGACTTGCGATAAATAAACAAATATTGAAGTGTGCATATTAGCTAGACTTACAGTATGTCAGCCTGGTTGTTTTTGAATTCAGAACCAGATTAGAAGTTAATATTTTAAATATAACTAGGCTAAATGTTGTTTCTAGAGCAGCAACAGTAATGTTTACAACAGCAAAGTCACCATACTTTTACAGTAAGTCCAATATGTACTGTCTTTTAGCTCTGCTTTTGGTCTCTACCAACTCCTGAGGGGAATATCTGGCTCTTTAGCTTTAAATGCTCCACTGTCTGAACAGTAGATATGAAGCTGCAGCCGGCTAGCTTAGCTTAGCATAAAGACTGGAAATAGGGGGAAACAGCTAGTCTGGCTCTATCCAAAGGTAAAAAAATGCATACACCTATATTTAGTGTGTTTAACTAAGAGTTAGTGGGTGTAGGCCTATGCCAGGATTGTCCCTGTCACTGATTCTGTTTGTGATTTTCATGGGCTGGATTTCAAGGCGCAGTCGGGTAGAGGAGAGTGTCCTGTTTGGGGACCTCAGAATTGCGTCTCTGCTCTTTGCAGATGATGTAGTTCTGTTGGCTTCATCAGATTGTGACCTTCAGCACGCACTGGGGCTGTTTGCAGCCAAGTGTGAATCGGTCGAGATGAGTCAGTACCTCCAAGTCGGAGGCCATGGTTCTCTGCTCCCTACGGGTTGGGGGTGAGTCACTGCCCCAAGTGAGGGAGTTCAAGTATCTTGGGATCTTATTCACGAGTGAGGGTTAAATGGAGAGAGAGAGACGGGCAGTTTGGTGCAGCATCAGCAGTGATGCGGGCATTGTATTGGACCGCTGTGGTGAAAAGAGAGCTGAGCTGGAAGGCAAAGCTCTCAATTTATCAGTCCATCTACGTACCGACCTAAAGCGGCCGAAAAGAGTTTCCTCTGTAGGGTGTCTGGGCTTAGAGATAGGATGAGGTGCTCAGACTTCTAGAGGGAGCTCAGAGTAGAGCTTCTTATCCTTCGTGGAATACTTTACTTTGCCTGCTGCCACCATGACCCGGCCCTGGTCTACAAAAATTTCATTCCCATAGCACAAAACTGCATTGTCAATTAAGTTTTGAGTTTTTTCTCACAGATTCCGTTTCAATTTGACGTATCACAAATGCGTTTAATCAAAGTCTGCGTAAGCCCGTGTAGGGAGGAGGTCAGGGTGGATGGATGGATTAGTCAAACATGGCACTTTCACCCAGGAGACCGGTGTTCTTGTCCCGTCTGAAACCAAGAGTAACATATTTATTTTAACCCCCAAAAAAACTTTACTAAACCTAACCAAGTTGTTTTGTTGTCTCAACCTAAATGTAATTGAGAATGCAGTTTTGAAACAGCAAAAACGCGAGCGGTTAAAATACTGTAACAGTGATATACACGTATGTAGAGATGTTAATATGAAACTTACTTTGGGTTTAGAAACCTAGAGAGTCAGTCTATCCGTAGTTTGCAGAAATTTACAATGCCAACGTATTTTATTCTGGGACTGGGTTGGGATGGATGGATATTGGGAGTTATGTGCTGGATTTCTTGGCTGGGAGCAGTAACTTCCTTTTTTTCATTTCCCCATTAGAGTTTCCGATTTAGAACTGGATACTCTGTAAAGTGTCACTAAGCTTCTTTTTGTTTGATTCATGTGACCAAAGTCATTTAACTCTATGAACTATTTTATAACAATGATAACAGTGTAAATCTGTGCGTTTGCACACAGTATTGCGAATCAGGCAATATAAGCGAAAGCATCTGTCTGGATGGACTGTGGGAGTTGTCTGGGCTTTAAGAGCATGCAGTTCACCATGAACAGCTGGGGCTATTATGTAGTTCACTTTAATGCAAACGTTTCTAAGCTTAATCGGTGTGACTTTCAGGTAAAATATGCCATGATGGTGATCACGACTCATTATAAATCCCCCTCCTCATCCTCTACTTAGTCCAAACCAACAGTTTTTTGTTGCTGGTGCTTGAAAATTTTAAATGCATCACTTTTTATGTAAAAGTATATCTTCCAAGAAAGAATTACCTAACACTTTATAGTTATCATGATTTGAACAGTTACACTAGTGTTGTATTGGTGAGAGATCAGTGCAGTAAATGTAGCAAAATGGACATTAAGTTCTATGATGATACTTCAGGTTATTTCTTTATATCAGAAGTAACTGGAAGTAATCAATTATATTTGCATATTTCTGTGTCGTGTACTGCAGCCTTGCTGCCAGGAAGGTAATCTGAGTTAATGCCAAGGTTAATTTAGAGAGTGCTACTAAAATGATAAGCCTGCTCTATGGGACTGCATAATTAACTGCAAATTGTGCCAAAGCAAACGTGCAAGAGGGAGAAGAAGAATCTGCGGTTGTGTGTGTGTGTCTGCTCATTTCAGCACATACACACACTGAAGGACACAGTTTCACACATACAAATACACAGAAACATCGGACATCATCTAAAAAAAAATCACACTCTCACACAAAGTTTTTTCCTCCAAGTTGTTAATTATTAAGTCCAAGAGAGCGGTCTTATCTATGAATGTCCCTTTTTCCCTTTGCCTTCAGAATTAATAGAATCTTTGGATTTAAAGCAGCTTTAAATTGAGCACACATCAGTCAGGTTGCAGAGGAGTGGATGGTATCTGACGCGCTTGTGAGTGTGTGCTCTTATTTAAATCAGACTGCTTCTGGGGACTGAAAAGTCAAAAAGTCACAAGTTTATTTTAGGGTTAAAAACACTTCAGAGGTCAGGATTGTGGTTTATGCTATGATGTTTAAGATGTGTAGAAATAGGGTTGGTCCCCACAAGGATGGCAAGACATTTATGTGAGTAGCGAAAGCAGTGTACAGCAGAAACTAATCCATGTTGCCCACTTGCTGCACCCGATTTGACTGTTATCAGGTCATTAAATGGGCGTTATCAGTCGTTATAATCCTCATAGATGTGGGTCAGTAGGGGCCTGCTACACATACTATGTTGTAAAAGTGAAAGCAAAACTTAAAAGCAACATGTTCTAATGGCACTTTCACACCGAGAGCGAAGTGAACTTTTCGTGCGACACGATTACATACAAAGTCAATGCAAAGAGGCGAATTCACGCCGGGCGACGCAAAGCGAAAACGTAAAATTTGCGTCATTCGCGGGAGTTGAAATATTTCAACTTGAACAAGAAAACTAGCATTTTAAAAGTTGTTTTCTTGTCGTCTTGCGGACAGACCTGACGAAGCATGAATTCATACTTTTTTACTAATCTGCATTATTATGTAGTTATTTCGGCATCCTTTTGAGCAGGATGACTTGTGGCTTGCTAGATACAGTCAGTGCAATGCCACTGTATGTGAATACAGCTCGCCGCCGGGTGAAGTTATGAACCCAGACACATGGCGTTTGGTTTTCTGACATATCTGGGACTTCCACAACATGTACAAAGCATCAACAATGGTTATTTTTTTCAAGGCGAGGCGAAAATTTGCTTCGTTCTTGGTCTGATCACAGCATAACATGTCAAACTGAATGAAACGTTAAGTTTTGAACACAAATGAAACAGCTTTTTTAGGTTTAGGCAACAAAACCACTTTGTTAATTTTTAGGGAAAAAGGTTGTGTTTTGGCTCAAAATAATAACATTTGAAAAGTGAAAGTGAAACTTAAGGTTGTGAACACAAAGATAACTATACCTTGTTGGTTTCACACAGGATGCAAACTCCAGTCTCCTGCGAAAAAGCCCTGTGTTTTGTGTCCCGTCCATCACCCCTGACCTCCACCCTAAATGGAGTTTCACGCCATTTAAACTGCAGTGACTTCCGCTTCTGCTCCTGTCATAATTTCTACGGTTGCAAGAGGCCACTTTTGTCTTCTTTTATTCCTTCTTTCGGTGATCGCCCCTGAGAGTAGATGATAAAACCTACTAGTGGGTGTAGCAGGCCCCTACTGACCAACATCTATGAGGCTTATAACCACTGATAACGCCCATTTAATGACCTGATAACAGTTTAACTGGCTGCTTATATCATTAAAATGTTCGCTGTTTAGCTATTGAAAATACAACCATGACAGTGTTAACGGCACTGTCGCCATCTGACAGCTGGTGTTGCTCCGAACGTTGCTGCAACCACTGGGTTGAAAATTCCACATACTTTTTTTTCCTCAATGCACTGGAATGTTTGGAAAATAAACCCATGAAGTTTGGAGCGTGTATTATGAACGCCACTTTTTGTCCATTGTGACAATTTTTAACCACAGCATGACACTTCTAAAGCATCCGTTTACTTTTGATTTTCTAAGTTCTCATGTTTCAAAGGGAAAAACCCTCAAAGGAAGTGTTATGTTTACATTTGCAAAAGTGGCAACTGTGCTCTGCCTGGGATAAATACCGTATGATGTAAAAAGCTAGAAAATATAATGACAAGCTACACCTACACAGCTTCTTTGTAACAAGCAAACCAGTACATTTTTATAGCATTATATCAATGTGCTTGACTTTACTCTTTAAGTACTCTGAATTTACTGAATAACCACAAGCTATCTTGCAATGTGAAAATATGAGCAGGGATGTGGGTGGGTTTGAAGGCTAGCCTACATTCAGTGCAATAGGCAAATTTAGGTTTTGATGATACTGGTGGTGATTACAGAATTATAGAGCCAAGAATCCTGCACCCATGGGTGTCGATAATCTCTTTAATCAGAAACCTTCATGCAAGGGAAGGTAAAACTGATGAAAGGGTGATTCGTTATAAAGCAGAAAGGGTTATTGTCAAATGACGTGAATTGTGAAACCTTTATGACTTCCATTATATACCATGACTAAGAAAAAATTGTCATTTTGCCATATCTTGATGTGACATTTTGACGTGTTACTGCAGAAAAGCACAGGTGTAATTAATAACATTGATAATGACTGTTCCAGGGCCCTGCTATTGTGCATGGTTGTTCACTGTGACAGTTCAATAGAACTGAACCATTGTTAATGATATTAACACCTGGGGTTTTCCTGCTCCAGTAGCCTATGACGAGTCAAAATGTCTGCTATGAAAGAGAGCTATTTCTTTGTACGTGTTAATCAGCCAAAAGCTAGTTACTTGTCTTCAATTTGTTCAAATTACAGCTGTGAAGATAAATCAAGAACATGGGCAAATCCCCCTGGCCTGGCCTAGAGATGCATATCTATTTTGTATTGTCACTCTGGTGTTTGCATAGGTATTGAGGTCCAGTCACAGGATGCAGGCACAGCAAAGTTTATCCACTCGTCTACGCAAAATAGGCTGTGCTAGAAACTTGGTGACATAGGGGCTATTCACTAGTTAGTGAACTACTGCAACTGGTAAGCTAACACGCTAACCAGCTGGGAGCATGCTAGCACAAGGAAGTCCCAGAAGGTGTGTCTAGAAGGTAACTCACAAGATGGTTAAGGTTAGGCATTGACCTTGAATAGTTAAGGTTAGTGATTGATCTTGATTGGTTAAGGTTAGGCATTGACCTTGAATAGTTAAGGTTAATCACTGACCCTGAATGGTTAAGGTTAGGCATTGATCTTGAATGGTTACGGTTAGGCAATGACCTTGAATGGTTAAGGTTAGTCATTGACCATGAATGGTTAAGGTTAAGCATTGACCATGAATGGTTAAAGATAGACATTGGCCTTGAATGGTTAAGGTTAGGCATTGACCCTGAATGGTTAAGGTTAGTCATTGACCGTGAATGGTTAAGGTTAAGCATTGACCATGAATGGTTAAAGATAGACATTGGCCTTGAATGGTTAAGGTTAGGCATTGACCCTGAATGGTTAAGGTTAGTCATTGACCGTGAATGGTTAAGGTTAAGCATTGACCATGAATGGTTAAAGATAGACATTGGCCTTGAATGGTTAAGGTTAGGCATTGACCCTGAATGGTTAAGGTTAGTCATTGACCGTGAATGGTTAAGGTTAAGCATTGACCATGAATGGTTAAAGATAGACATTGGCCTTGAATGGTTAAGGTTAGGCATTGACCCTGAATGGTTAAGGTTAGTCATTGACCGTGAATGGTTAAGGTTAAGCATTGACCATGAATGGTTAAAGATAGACATTGGCCTTGAATGGTTAAGGTTAGGCATTGACCCTGAATGGTTAAGGTTAGTCATTGACCGTGAATGGTTAAGGTTAAGCATTGACCATGAATGGTTAAAGATAGACATTGGCCTTGAATGGTTAAGGTTAGGCATTGACCCTGAATGGTTAAGGTTAGTCATTGACCGTGAATGGTTAAGGTTAAGCATTGACCATGAATGGTTAAAGATAGACATTGGCCTTGAATGGTTAAGGTTAGGCATTGACCCTGAATGGTTAAGGTTAGGCTTTGACCCTGAATGGTTAAGGTTAGGCATTGACCCTGAATGGTTAAGGTTAGGCATTGACCTTGAATGGTTAAAGTTAGGCATTGACCTTGAATGGTTAAAGTTAGGCATTGACCTTGAACGGTTAAGGTTAGGATAGGATGTTGGTCAGTGAGTCTTGTGAGAGTTTTTGCACCTTCTCGCATTTTGCAGGTTACCTTCTTGACACAACCCAATAGCTCTCTGAGCATTTTGTTCTCAGGACTGCACATCACTTAAGTCAATAAAGAGCTATCAAACAGGTGAGAATAGCTCTCAGAACTAGCTAGATTACTGTTGGGTTGCAAGAATGTTAGATTGGTCGCTAACGGGACAACCGTTTATTCAAAAGAAGTATTCGTCATGTATTTAAAAAATGTAACGCAGTAACGTTACTCAAAGTACATTTTGACTGACCTAATTTTTACTTTTACCTGAGTACATTTTTATGCAAGTTATTTTAGTTTTTTTTGATTAAGTGTCTTTAAAGTAACAGTACTTTTACTTAATTATAATATTCTATTCCCTTTCCATCCCTGGCCTTTGAACTGGTGGAGCTGTCTCACAGTTAATAATGCTGTCAGCACTTATGTGTCAAAAGTAAAATGTGTGCTCTGTGTGAGACACAATATATCACAATAATCTAAACAGCTGATGTGTGTAATAGGAGACTGCAAAGCAAACATTTCCAGCCATTCAAAAATGCATTAACTCGGGTAAATACGTTGCAAATGGCTCAAATAGCATTTATTGTTGCAGTTATTTTAGATTCTATAACATTCAGTCCTAAATACGTTATTGAAAATGATTTCTTGTGCTGCAGAATAGTAAACCACAGTGAAATGGAGGGCATTCATTCTTGTCTGTCATTACATAAAGTGGTTACCTTATTTGCATCCATCTCTTTATAGTCAATCAATGACTGTTCTGCTGTGTCAGTTCTAAAATTCAGTTTTGTGTGTATTGAACGGATTTCGAAAAGCTGTTGTAATATCTCAGAAAGGCCCGTGGCAGGAGCTATTAATATATTCACAACATATTCATCGCCCTAACACTTCAATTTGAGTTGTTTGTCCGTATTGGGGTCAGTGTAAACATTCTAGCAGAATGGCGGCAGAAGCAGGAAGACCTGGGTCACTGATTTCATCTTCTCTGTTCCAAAATAACATCTCCAGTTCAGTCCCTTGGGCACTGTGTGCTTTAGAAGATGGTTTAGTAAGCAAATCCACATTTGTATCTTTCCAATACAACGGATGCTGCAATTTTTCTGTCAGCAACTTTATACTGAGATCTCATTTACAGATGTGGTAAATGTGTAGCACTCTCTGAGTCCTTTAGAGTGGGAGAAACCTCACCTCTGTGTCAATGCATTTAGATGGTGTTGCCTTTGTTCTACTGTTATTGATATAGAATGTGTGAACTAAGCAGAATGCCTTGCCCCTTTTATGCTATAGCTCACTACAAGAGATTATTGTCTTTCAAAATAACGACAACAACACCATGTTCTCAGCTTTTAGGGGGACTCGGTGATGATATGTGGGATTATCGCCACAAGCTACCTTTCTCCAACAAGATGTCATTTGATCCATAGGGCTGTCAATCAATTAAAAGATTTAATCACGATTAATCGCATGATTATCCATAGTTAATTGCGATTGATTGCAAATTAATCACAAATTACTTGCACATTTTTTCATCTGTTCAAAATGTATCTTAAAGGGAGATTTTTTCAGTATTTAATATTCTTATCAACATGGGAGTTGGCAAATAGGCTTGCTTTATGCAAATGTATATATATATGTTTATTATTTTAAATCAATTCACAACACAAAACAATGACAAATATTGTCCAGAAATCCTCACAGGTACTGCATTTAGCATAAATCATAACATGGCAAATTCAAGCCCAACAGGCAACAACAGCTGTCAATGTGTCAGTGCGCTGACTTGACTATGACTTGCCCCAAACTGCATGTGATTATCATAAAGTGGGCATGTCTGTAAAGGGGAGACTCATGGGTACCCATAGAACCCATTTTCATTCACGCATCGTGAGGTCAGAGGTCAAGGGACCCTTTTGGAAATGGCCGTGCCAGATTTTCCTCGCCAAAATTTTGCATAACTTTGTAGCATTTTTTAGCCTCATTTGCAACAAGCTAGTATGGCATGGTTTAACCAATGGATTCTTTAAGTTTTCTAGTTTCATAAGATGCCACTCTGCCACTTCACTCTAGCTGTAAAACTGAGCCCGCTACAACCTAAAAATCGCAAGTTGCTTTAATGCGTTAAAAAAATAGTCGCGTTAAAACAAATTTGCATTATTCTTTATTGTTTATTTATTATTATCTATTATTTATCATTATTTGGAATGTTTTGTGATTATGTTGATGTAAATTTATGTGACAAGTGAATCCATTCAAAAGTCGTTTAGTTTTCACTTTGTTGTTTAAGCCACTGTTTCACTTTTGTATAGAAAATGCTAAATTCTGAAGGTATTGCATATGTACAGTATGTGCCATTTACCGAAAAAGAAAGACCAAAAGTTGTTTTATACCTTATAGTTACTGCTGGTTTCTCCATATTATTTTGATCAATTGACAGATTATATCGAGATGGATTTTTCTATTTCTATTATTTTATTCTATTTTGTAGATTACAGTTTACAAGAGAGCCATCATGTGTCATCACTGATCCCATGAGTTGTCTTGATGATTTTACAAGTGCAATCTTTTACTGGCATACATGCAAAAAAAAGTAAACAAACCCACACATTTATGCAGCCCAGACACACACATATATAAAATCTGAACTTCTCATGACACAGAAAGAGGCGATTAAACATCAAAGTAGTAAAATCTTGTGTGAATTATGAGTATTTAACTGATTAAAGCTCCAGTGACAACAGAAGGATATATACCCTGAGGACAGCTGAGTAATGAAGAGCATTTCCTCCACTGCTCTGTACCTCTTCTTCTCACGCTCATGCAAAGTATGGATTCTATGAAATGAGTTTGTTAATTGCTGTCAGTCGTTCTTCTCCCAACAGTGAACCTCTGCAGTAGAAGCGTGAGGAGGATGACTGACAGATTCAATCACCAGGTCTTAAATTACTCTCTTTCTTGTCCTCCTTCAGGTCTTTGATTACTATCTATCTTGTTCTCTATCCCTGCTCATTCTCCTCCTCCAGCTCTTTTACTCCTCTGGCCTCGCCTTTTATCACTTTCACCTCTTTCTTCTCCCTTCCCGTCTAACTTCCTGGATAGCTTTTGAATGTCGATAGCAGCTGTTTTTATCCCTTTCAAAGAGCCATAGCGTTGGTTATGGTACGGTCAGTGATTTAACTCATCCCTTGACAACATTCAACATTTGAGACGTCCCGTTGTGTGAAGTTTTTATTGCTCTTGGAAAGTAAACTAACTTAACTAAATTCTAACTGTATCATGATGTGTTCAAATGTAATCTTGTAAAATTAAGCTTTTGGCAAGAAACTTGAATAAATCCAGTTGTTTGAATGTGATTTTTTCACAGTAATATAAAATAGATATTATAGAGCGGCAGATGAGCGGCTGTGGCTCAGAAGGTAGAGCAGGTTGTCCACCAATCAGAAGGTCGGTGGTTCAGTCCCCAGCTCCTCCGGTCACATGTCGATGTGTCCTTGGGCAACACACTTAACCCCAAATTGCTCCCGAAGGCTGTGCCATCGGTGTGTGAATGAGTATTTAGATTAGATCCTGATGGACAAAGTTGGCACCTTGTATGGCAGCCTCTGCCATCAGTGTATGAATGTGTGTGTGTGAATGGGTGAATGCTGACATGTAGTGTAAAGCGCTTTGAGTGCTCGGAAGACTAGAAAAGCGCTATATAAATGCAAGTCCATTTACCATAGAAGGGATTAATATTAGGACCTGTTTAACTTCCGAACACTAGTTCTAAGCAACTTATAATACATAATTAAAACTATCCCTAAAGATATTCGATTAACCATCACATGGAAGAATTTAGAAAATAAAACGATTAATAGTATGAACTACTATGAATGAAAATCTAATGCATTCATATGATGCACTGCATATAGAGTATCAAGGAGGGAAACAGTTACTGTGTATGTTCAGTTATAATTGTCTCCTAATAGAGAATTCAAACAAAGTCATAAATCTATGCCTGCAGGCAGAGGCAAACAGATTGATAGTGTATGTGTGTGTATGCTGCGAGTGCATGCTTGAGTGTGTTTGTTTGGGTTTGAAGTTGTGTTTTCCATATACTTCTCTCTGTATTAGCATGGCGATGCACAAGCATGTGTGTGTGTGTGTGTGTGTGTGTGTGTGTGTGTGTGTTAGTCTTTTATAGATAGTGAATACTGTATTTAGCTGATCATAAATCAAACTCAAAAAGGTTGCAAACTCCCCGAGCAGAACAAAAGAGAATAGAGTTCAGCCGGGTCTAGCAGAGGAGAATAATAACTGTATAAAGATGCAGTCGTATAAATCAATCAGACTACTTAGCATTTTGCTGACTCATGCTTTTGTCTGCCAAAAGAAGCACCACAGAAAACCGTTCAACCAATCCTGCGCTGGAAAATCTCAATAACTGTTGCCTCATATTGAGACTTTATATATTATTTTTTGTTGAACAAGCAAGAAGGTAAGCAACACTTTATAAGCATATACTGAAAAAGATCAATTTCCACACCTAGAATTGACTTTTAAACATTACCAAATGCATGAAATCTACAAATGGAGTGTAAACATATCACCTTTTTTTCCCATTGCAGATCACTCCTCTGTCACTTGATTATTCAGGTTTGATTTTTTTTCTAGAAAAAGGTGTCTCACATTATTTGTCATCACTCAGTTTTTCTTTAAAGACTAAAACAACAAGTCC
>CAKALU010056362.1:0-43379 GCA_916700995.1 Hozukius guyotensis | reverse complement strand
TATAATTTTTATTTTTTTATTTTTTTATTTATTTATAATAAATAAGCTCGCAATAAGAAGCATCCATAAGTCTTCAAAAAGTGGAGCCAGTTTAAATGCATCATGGCAGAGCAAAGCAAAGTTTTTTGGAAACAGAAACACTAAGAGGGACCAGAGGGAGGAAGAAGGAAAGAACAAAGTCTGAAGAATGTCTTGAATCCAGTTCACAGCAGTTCATCCTGTTATTTGAGAGAAACCGGACTGGTGACTTATTTATCAAGTCAACCAAAATCCAACTACTTGCTCCTCTCACAAGAGAAAAATTGTATTTGGTATTAACATGAAGGACATTAAGAGTGACTTGATATTGAACAATCTGATACTGCTGGCAATTTTTTTAATCCATGCATCCAAATGGAGGAAAATTAAACCCCTATTTTCCGTTTTCAAAAGGGACCTTGTGGACAATCATCTCAGTGCTTTAAGACTAATGAAAGGACAACATGCAAAGTCTCTCCTCAGAGTTTATGAAGAACTGAACATATATGATGATGACCCCTAGAGCTACTATGGATTATTATTTATTTATTTATGCATTTCTTTTTTTGTTCCTTTAATTATTTTCTACCCTCTTTAATTTTTGTTATTATATTATTTTTTATAATTGAAGTTATCTTTCCTCTCCTATATATGATGATGACACCTAGAGCTACTATGGAAGAGTGCAGTCTTATTATTATTTATTTATGCATTTCTTTTTTTGTTCCTTTAATTATTTTCTACCCCCTCTTTTATTTTTGTTATTATATTATTTTTTTTATAATTTAAGGCATCTTTCCTGTCCAATTGTGCCTTGTATGTTAGAAGTATTGAGTTTAGATTACAATGCCTTAATGTTTGTAAATTAATTATCTTCAATAAAATAAATAAACAAATAAAAAGTTGTTTTTCCTGGTTCACATTCAAGCCAGTAGGGGGCGTTTTAATCCCTTGTTGCAACCTGCTATTAAATGAAGGAGAAGAAGAAGAGGAATGTTGGGCGGTGTGGTGTTTCCCCATTCTGTTCAGTGTGTTGCGTGTTATCCGGACAACGCGGAGACTAAAATCAAACGCACCTTTGGCCGGGGACATACCACGTCACTCACCGGAGACCTGCTGCCACATACTCGCTAGCATTACCACAGCGGTGAGCATCTGGCTGCACTAGAAATGTCGGTTTCTCTAGAAAAGCGGGGACTTTCACATATTTGTTAGTAAGTATGAAATCATTAAAACACCACGAACATATAACTGTACTGTGTTGACACTGACGATTAGTAATAATATGTTAAATTAGGCTGTTTTAGCCAATAACACGTAGCTAGATAGGCCTTTTGAAGTATCTATTGACTGCAGACATGCCATTTAGCCCCATTTCATGCTTGGAACACCTGCTACATTTGTTAATATAGGACTTCGACCGTACCTGCTACAGTTACATATCATACCTTGCTGGATTCAGCACAGTCATACTTTTCCATCAAACCATGATTGGTGTTTCTGGGACAATCCCAGCCAAAGCTACCTCAAAGTAAATGAATACATTCATTATAGACCTTCATTTTTGATATTATTGTACTTGTATATGTTTGTACTGTACTGTATTTCCTCAATGCATCAATATATTCACATTCTGTTTCTTTACACATATAGAGGAAGCCCCTGGCCACTATCACACCAAAGTTGTGATCAATCAGAGCTAGCATTATGAAATTACATTAGTTTTGGTGTACCATCTCCCTTTCGGCTTGGCTTTATTTTGCACTTATTTTATTTATGGGGTGTGTCACATATCTGTCAATTTAACCACTTTTGCAGTAAAATATTTTTATACAAGAATCCATTTTATATGTAGGAGACCTAAGAGAATATAAAAAACATTGTTGTGCTTTGTTCTACCTCCGGTAGGGGTGTCTCGAACACTAAAGCACTTTTGGGGGGTCTTCCCTCTAGCCTATTTCTCATACTAGACATCAGAAGTTGCCCTGCAAATGTTAACATATCATGACATTTTTCCCCCCCAAAAGATCATGATGAAAAGTGAGGGAAACGAGATGGAGCCGTGGAACAAGCCAAAGCTCCCATCTTCAGCTGACTGATTCTTGATTTACAATTCAATCACACCAACAAAGACAATCTGCATCATGGGAAGGTTGGTTTGCTGTCACATTGTGGGAATGTAGATTGAATCATGAACTTTTTCATTATGTGTAACATTTTTAGGCACACTTTGTTCAGGCTCTCCTCTCTTATATCTGTTGACAGGATCAGCTTTTCGTGCCTTTTCCCAGCCCCGTGGCATTTCAGCCTGTCATCCCAGGTCCTTCCTCGGCTCCTGACACCATCCCTCAGACAGCTCCTCTTCATCGGCCTGGTGCTCTGCCTCATCGGACTGCTCTACCTGCTGCTCGCCACTGGGAAGGGACACGCCAGCTGGATCAGAGAGGAAAATCACTTCCACAGGTAAACTGCTAAACAGCTGCTCGGTGTTTTACATTATGATGAACACAGGCGACGTTGTCTTTAACAATTATTTGTTGTCCAAAAGGCACTTGGCAAGGGTGACAGATGTGGATGCGACAGATACAAGCAACCCCAACCTGAACTACGGCCTGGTGGTGGACTGTGGCAGCAGTGGCTCCAGGGTGTTTGTGTACTGTTGGCCCCGGCATAATGGTAATCCCCATGAACTGCTGGACATCCAGCAAATGAGAGATCAACACCGCAAGCCAGTGGTCATGAAGATCAAACCGGGTAAGATACGCAGAGCTTGGCAGTATTTAAAGGAGACGATATGAGCATAATCCAACAAGCACCGTTTGCTTGAAGACTCTCAAAGACAAACCATTACATGCTGACTATAAAATACATTTTTGGTCTTTCCTTGTAGGTATCTCTGAATTGGCTAAAACACCTGAGAAAGCCAGTGATTATATCTATCCACTACTGAGCTTCGCAGCCCAACACATTCCCAAAAACAAGCACCAAGAAACCCCCTTGTACATCCTGTGCACGGCCGGAATGAGAATCCTTCCTGAAAGGTACAGTTGGGAAGCCCCAGATGTAAATATAACCAGTGGTGGAAGAAGTACTCCGATCCTTTACTTCAGTAAAAGTAGCCAAAGTATACCACAGTGTAGAAATACTCTGTTACAAGTAAAAGTCCTGCATTCAAAATTGTACTTAAGTAAAAGTATAAATGTGTTAGCACCAAAATATACTTAAAGTGCAAAAATTAAAAGTACTCATTATGCAGAATGATATATTTTGCATCATTATAATATAATTATTGATGATGTTCATTACTTTAATGTTTGCAGCTGGTAAAGGGGGGCTGGTTTTTTAATTTATATACTGCTGGATAGCTTGTAAATTTCACCAAGGAATCAATAAATATCTTTATCCATCATCATTTATTTGTTGATGATATTTTGTATTCTGAATCTACAAAGTCAATCGTAACTAAAGGTGACAAATAAACGTAGCGGAGTAAAAAGTACAAAATTCCCCTCTGAGATGTAGTGCAGTAGAAGTATAAAGTAGCAGAAAATAGAAATACTCAAGTAAATACCTAAACATTTTACAGTACTTGAGTAAACGTACTTGGTTACTTTCCACCACTGAATATAGCAAGTTCCACTGAAATTGAAAAGCATTTTTGTTTTATATGCCATACATCTTGTGATGAAGTTTCTGTGATTTGTTAAATCTCAGTCAACAAGAAGCACTTCTTGAGGATCTGCGAACAGACATCCCAGTCCACTTCAACTTCCTCTTCTCAGATTCCCACGTGGAAGTGATTTCTGGAAAACAGGAAGGTAAATAAAAGGGATAATAAAAATAGATGGGAATGAAAATCAGTTCGCTCAACTAACAGGTATCGCAGTTTAGATTCATGACTTTATTTGATTATAACATACTTAATACAGCGCCATAGTGTTGATTCACCACTTCATTAACGTTGGAAGATTTTCTTGACACACATCATGCGCGACAGATTAACATGGGAAACACATTTGCATTGGTAGTAGGGCTGAAACTAACGGTTATTTTCATTGTGGATAAATCTGTTGAGTATTTTCTCGATTAATCGATTAGTTGTTTGGTCTATAAAATGTCATGAAATGCTGAAAAATGTCAATCAGAGTTTCCCAAAGCCCAAGATGACGTCCTCAAATGTCTTGTTTTGTCCACAACTCAAAGATATTCTGTTTACTGTCATAGTGGAGTAAAGAAACCAGAAAATATTCACATTTAAGAAGCTGGAATCAGAAAATTTCACAATCACTCAAACCGATTAATCAATTATCAAAATAGTTGGCAATTAATTTAAGATTGAAAATGCTGGTAAAAGTTTATATATTAACTTTACAATTTGTCATCATTGGCTGTAGGTGTCTATGCATGGATTGGAATAAACTTTGTCCTCGGAAGGTTTAACCATGTGCACAATGGTAAGGACGCAAGCAAGTAGTATTTCAACAGCATGCCATTTATAAAAAAAAATAAAAAAAATTGTTTTGTCTACCACACAAACAAACATGTAGTAACACAGAAATCGCATGATAAACCCGCCCTGCCTAACTCTGTCACCTCTCTTTTTCAAGATGGCGAAGCTGTAGTGGAGGTGCACGTCCCAGGCAGCGACCAGCAGGAGGCGCTGCAGAGGAAAAGGACTGCAGGTGTCTTGGACATGGGCGGCGTCTCCACACAGATCGCATACGAAGTGCCCAAAACTGTAAGCTTTGCTTCTCCACAGCAGGTTATTATCCACAACCAATTCTGTTTTTTGTGCTGTCTTTGGTTTTTGTCACTCACCCTTTGTTCTTCTCCCTCCTTCCAACCTCTATCATTCCCCGGTTAAACCCTGTATGCACCATTTTTGTCCCGTGGAGATGGTCTGCTCTCCATTCATCCCTATTGAAGGCATACTGTAAGCCTGCTGCATGACTCCGTAGCAGGAGTCATATAAATAGAGACCGTCAAATGCAACGGAAGTTGTCCATGTCAATATTTTTTGTTTGTGTTGTTAGTTATTTATCTACATTAGCAGGTTTGTCATACGCCGCTTCTCTTTCATTGTTTTTTTTCTTTACACCACATGATCATGCTCAATTGAATTTTCACCGTCATCTTGCTAGATAGCTTCAGCTTCTGCTCCTCTATGTTTTGAGATGCATTAAACTAGACATAACAACATTTAGTTTGTCTAAATGTGGCCTCAAACATAGGTCACCTGCTGCAATAAGCAATCGACGTGTTGCATGTGAGCACTGCTGTCATCGTGGATGTCATCATTCCCAGGCTGATTTTTTTTCTTTGTTCCCCAGGAGGAAGTTGCAAAGAACTTACTGGCCGAGTTCAACTTGGGGTGTGACGCACATCGCACAGAGCATGTTTATCGTGTTTATGTGTCCACCTTCCTGGGTTTTGGAGGAAATGCCGCACGCCAAAGATACGAGGACAGCATCTTCAGAAATACTGCCACTCGAAACAAGTGAGATACACTAAAATAAATGTTTCCTGTCCCTGTCGGTACACAGTGCTGTGTGTATTTACACTGTATTCCTGATCTGTCCAGGCTCTTAGGTCAGCATAACGGTGAGACAGCAGAGTCTCCCCTCCTGGACCCTTGTCTACCCGCAGACCTGCACGATGAAATTGGCACATCTCCGCAGAAGCTCTACCTGCGAGGCACAGGAGACTTTGACCAGTGCAGACAGATCCTCCAGCCGTTCCTCAACCGCACCAATGAGACCCTCACCTCCCTCAGCGGCATCTACCAGCCAGCCATCGACTACAGCAACAGCCAGTTCTACGGCTTCTCTGAGTTCTACTACTGCACGGAGGACGTGCTGCGCATGGGCGGGGATTATAACGCTTCCAAATATGCCCAGGCTGCCAAGGTAAATACATGGAAAGATACACCCTCAATAAGTAACCTCTTATTCCCTAATTATTTGGGAGCAACAGAAGTTACTGTATTGATGTCTTACCACTAGAAACTTTCCTGATGTTGTTGTTTAACATTTCCAGAATTACTGTTCCACCCAGTGGAAGACTCTGAGCGAACACTTTGACTCTGGCCTGTACGCCTCACATGCTGATCTTCACAGGCTGAAGTAAGTCACACAGGATTATCAAACCACTTCTAAAGCTCAATTTATCAGTTATGTTTATTTACGGTTTTATGTTTTATGCCCGCAGGTACCAGTGTTTTAAATCAGCATGGATGTATGAAGTATTGCACTCAGGCTTCTCTTTCCCGGACAATTATAAAAACCTGAAGACCGCCCTGTTGGTCTATGATAAGGAGGTCCAGTGGACTCTTGGAGCTATTCTCTACAGAACACGGTTTCTGCCTTTGAGGTAAGATACACATACACACACATGCCCCGTTCTTTGTCACTTTACCGATCAAGCCTTAAGTAATGTTCGCCAGCCAAAATGATCACAATCTGTTCTTCCATGTAAGTGGAGGAATGATAATTTTCAGAGCAATCTTTGATAACAGCACACTCTTATCGTGAACGTGAGTGGAGAATTTAAACAATGATCAGTATTTAGGATTGGCTGGTACTGGGCATAGCACCAAGGCTTACAGACACGGCGGCAGCAGGAGGTAAGCTAAAGTCGAGGAAGGTTACTGGTCTCAAACATGTCCTAACTGTGAAACAAAACTCTGTCAAAGCCTCTAATTAGTAACATAATTATGGACAAGAAATGAAACTGAAAGACAAAAACAGTTAAACTGATTACCCAGTAAAACCTGTATCTTTCAATCTCATGATCATGGTGATTCATTTGAGCCAAATTACATGTTCAGACAAGAAATTCTGCTCAGTATAAATTTAAAGCATGCTTCCAAGAATCTTTCCATCAAGTCAAACTTCCTTCGGTCTTAAAGTATAATGAACAGGACCCTGAACTGAATTTTTGTTTACACAGTATATCTTTCTTCAAAGCAGGTCTAATATGTATGGGTTTTTGTTGCCTCTTCCAGGGACATCCAGCAGGAAAGTCTGAAAGGCGTGCACTCTCACTGGCGGCACAGCTTCTCCTTCGTCAACAACCACTACTTATTCCTGGCATGTTTCTTCATTGTGTTGCTGTCTATTATGCTGTACTTGCTGCGACTCCGTCGCATCCATCGGCGCACGGCGCAGCGCTGCACCCCTTCCTCTGTGCCGTGGTTGGAGGAGGGCCTTGGCTCACCCACACTCCCTATCAACCTCTAAACTTTCTAGAGTGTAAAGTCTGGAAAGCATGTCTGACTTTCCAAAGCCCATCTCATTTTCCCTCTGAGGCCATCTGCTTGTTCAGTCTGCTACCCTGAAAACCCCTCTATGAGTTGAAACAGAGATGGTAGTGAGAATTGGACGTACAAGGAAGATCTTATGTGAGTCTTCAGGCTTACCTGAGCCATGAAAATATGTGTTTAAATTATTTTGTTTAATAATGACATGTCTTTTTTAGAATCCACGTTCTTGCTTTTTCTTGTCTCCTGATGTCTTCTATTTTATTTCTAAAAAAAGACGAACACAACGGTACTTTGCTCGCTGGCAAATCTTCCACACCCAAATGAATATGTAGTCTATACTTTGACCTTCACAAAGTTGGACATATTGGACATTTGCCTTTTTTTATGCCTTGTATGTCTATGATACATCTTTTCTTTTTTGTTTTTAAAGTTGTTAAATGGTACAAGCACTCCATTTCTACAGGAAACTCAAATGCAATACGATTTATAATTGGTGTAAGGAGCACTTTGTAATGCAGTTGAGATGCACTTCCCAGCTGGAATGGTCTTTTTTTTTGTGTGTGTCTTTCGCAAATTGTCCTGCCTCAACAAGACAAGTAGCCTTTTAATAGCTATACTAGTGCAATACATGTCTTGTCACTGTTGGGGAACCCTCCAAAACACATCTTCTCTTTTGTCGAGAGGTTTGATCTCTCTTAAAGCCCTGCTGAAATTCTTCTTGTGTTGGATCATCTGACTTTTAAGTTGGATACCGTTGCATATATTTACGTTGGGCTTCATTTTCAGAAGCTGTCATATCACTGCTGTGAGGGGATCGTAAGCGAGAGCACATGCCCCATTATTTATATGAAAACGGTCTACAGTGAAATGTTTGCACAGATGAATGCGAAATAAGTGTTGTCACATTGCAATTGAGTAATAAAGATTTTACGGTATACTTGTGTGGCTGTTTATTTCATGAGGAGGAGATCAGACTAAACAAACGGTGTCTGTATTTTCTTGCAGTGAATCTGAAATCGGTGGTTCTAAAAGTGAAATGTAAAAACACCAACCTGTCACTGAAAATCCCCACTTGTATTTGGGTTTTGAGTTTAAGTACAGCATGAGAGCATCAAGCAACTGTAATAATCTGCATGCAGTCACTAATGACCGTATAACCTCAGCACACGTGCTGTAGACAATTTGATGGTTATAGTTGTGCAGACAAATGAGATAATTCAAACTGCGCAATATGAGGGCCATCAGCTGTGGAATATAACTGCTAAATTTAAAAATCTGAATGTGTTCCTCACAGTAACCAGTTTTGCTATAACTGCTGAAAAATGGTCCACTTTATGATAAAGTATGTAATATATAGCCATCAACGGACGATTCCTGTTTCACACACTTGTTGTGCTCTGTGTGAGAAGAGTAAGAAGAGAAGTGTTAATACTTGATGCATTCTGCATGTGGGACACACTAGACCATCGTGTTGGGTGTCCAATAGGTGGTATTAGTAGCCTTAATAACCTTTAATCATTACAAAGTCCACAGTAATACATCTTTGGTCCATCATAAATCAACATATTATTGCACTTACAGATTGGCCCTTTCATTGTAAATATGTTCACAGTTCTTATAATACAAAGCAGGGCCGGCGTAAAGCATAGGCCATATAAGCCAGGAAGTGAGTCAAATGTTCCATTGCATCATCAGCGCCCAGCAGCAAAGCTACGCTTCCGCCATTTTGGACTGAAAGCAACTACCAGACTCCAGCAAAACGTCCGCCTCAAAAGTGCCGTACAAGAGTAAAAGAAAATTATTTCTATTCTATTGTCATATTCTACCGAAATGACCTGCATTGAACAACAAAATATTAAATGTAACTCTCTTTCTCACACTTTTTCATCTGCCTGGCCACACTTATTTGTTAATAAAAAGTGAAAATTGTAGTGAAACTGACTAAACAATTTCAAGCCAACAATATCAGGGACCAGCTGTTTATTTTTATTTTCATAAATACAGTTATTTATGAAAATAAAAATCCAAATTTCGCCTTGGGCACCAAAAGGGCTAGCGCCGGCCCTGATACAAAGCATTTGGTTAACAACTTGATTGTTCTGCTGTACATCTGAATCACAATCATTTAGACTGAATACATGGTCCGATTAAAGGTCACATTGTAGATATTGAGCCTTGTAGTTAACGGTAAAGAAGATAGTTGTAACAATTCACTCTTTAAATGTGTCAAATAGTGTGTATGATAAAGTGGTGGTGGTCACTATACTACTATGCTTCTCCACCATTAAAAGGGGAATTTTTCTGACTGTAAGTTTCCTTTTTGATCATGTGAATGCTCGCTGTTGCAACACCGCTCGAACAAGTGGCTCTTTAAGACACCAGGCTCCTATAATGCTGAGTCATTCGTCACGCTGCTTTGCCGACACGCCCTCAGAGACACTGCAGTGGGCTTTGTGTTTCGAGCTTATGTTTCAGCCAATGGTGAGTGACACACAGGATAGTTAATAGATCCAGTCCAACTCATTCGCTGTAAAGATAATTTGTTTCTTTCTTTAATAGAATAATATCATTTACAAATCCAAAATATTTTGACCAAGAGATTGTTCACAAAATTGGAAGAAAAAAAGGTTCAGATCTCTCTCTGTAGTGTTAAAAGGAGAGTGGATTGACAGGAAACCACTGAATCTTTAGTATGTTCAAACACAAACTGGCATCCAGTTGGATATCAGGGTGAAATTTAAACTTCTGGCCGGCAACAAGAGACCGGATGACACAGCCAAAAAAACAAACACAGTATAAATTATTAAGAATAAGAGATGTAATGAGAAAAAATGTAATGATTAGATGATTAGTTTCTAACAGGCTTCCTGAACTAATTTAATCTAATAAGTAATGCATTTGAACCTGTGAGGTAGCATCCGCTCATGTACAAGTATACGTCATACTTCTTATTCAGGAGCTGAAACTGAAGCATAGGTGTGGTGCACCCTTTTGCAGAGAGGCGTCTGTATCCACTCTACTGTAGGCTATTTCATATGACTGTTGATGTGTGCAGATCTGTTTGCTCAAATTTAAGAAAGTTACAAGTGAGAGTTTGGTGTGAGGTTGTTATGTAAGCTCACGTTATTTTTTAACTTCTTGAATTTAATGCTTGTAATACTTCTTTAAAAATAATTTAGACAGTAAGATCTTTTATTGTAGCACCAAGTGGTGTCAGAGAGCCCCTTTAATTCTTGTGTCTTTTTAAAAGAATTATCTCCAATTAATTTTCCTACAAATTGTTTGATAATTCTTCACTCCAAAAGACCAAAAACACTGGAACAATTTGCCAGTACTATCACAGTAGCAGTTAAACATTTTTCCATTGATTTGAAACTTGATATGTTTCAATATTGCACAAAACTTAAAGGTGCTAAATTCGATATCCAGAGCATCCAGATATAATAGAGTAATGTCTACCTGAGCAGAAAATGATGTTGCTCTCTCTCATAAAGCGGTTACAGCTGATAGCGCCATCCCAACCAACGGCGTCGTCACAGGAACGTAGCATCCACCCTCCGGTTCCCCCTCAGGTAAACACTGTTATCTATATCAGCACTTTTAGTTGCACTAGTTAGCACCATTAGCACCATTAGCTGCGAGTCGCTGACTTGCCGATGCAATGTTGAGAGCCGTTGAGAGGGAATAGAAATGCTCCCAGCCCGTATTTAGCAACTTAGCAAACAAACAAAAAGGCTAAAATTACGCGGTTGTATGCCTCCGCCAAGTAGTTAATTTACAGTTTACATCCATGTTTATCCAAAATGTCATCACTTTATTATTTTAGCCTTTTAGAAATTTGTATGAAATTGTCATAATTATTGAGTTATGGACAAAAATGTGTTGTGTGAGGTTACAGTGACCTTGACCTTTGACCTCTGGCCACCAAAATCTACTCTGTTCCTCATTGAGTCCAAGTGAATGTTTAGAAATGATCAATAAAACAATAATTTAACTTAATTTAGCCTATACATTTTTAGCTTTCGCCACCTCTACTTTTTATTTTACTGCAACATTAAATTGATGATAACATGTTAATGAATCATTAATAACAATCCATTATAATATTAATTTGACTTTCTGGAATAGACCTTTCTGCATAATGTAAGTAGTGTTTGCTGTTAATACTTCTGTATTCTTACTTGTGTAATAGAGTATTTTAATACTGTAGTAGGTTTTTAACACTACATATTATAAATAGCGTCTGAATCTGAATATTTCTTCCACCACTGGTACAACACACACATCACATCTGTCCTATGGTTTGGCTGCCTGGTCCCAGGCCAACCAGTCTGTAGTAAAATCCATAGAGTGTCTTTACAATATGGCCCTGAAAATCTTGGACAAAAAGCAAATAAGGTATCATCACTGCGGCATTTTGAGTAAATACAAGATGTTAAGTTTTGCTAATTTTATTGATTTTCATTATGTAAAGCTTGTGTTTAAATATTTTAACGGACTCTCTCCTCTTCCTTTCTGCAAATACATCATGAGACTACAGAGCTGTAGCAGATCCACCAGAGCAGCTTCAAGCGGCAATTGTAAAGTTCAATTCTGCAGAACATCTTTTGCTCAGACAGCTTTTTCTGTGAAAGTCTTGGAACTCGCTACCTGATCACTTGAAATCTGCTGCAAACTTTACCACCTTTAAGAGAGCAACCAAATCCTGTTTAATTCAGTGACAAACCTGTACTAATGTCTAGTTTTTACATGTAATGTTTTTAAATGTGTGCTTTATTGTATTTATTTATTTTTTCTGTACCCATTCCTGTTTTAATCTCTTATTTTCACAAAAAGTCCTTCTAGGGACAGGTGTTGCAAATAAGCATCCGCTATAAGCACTATGATACTGGCGTCAGATAGCTGTTTTTAAGTTGTCTATGTACATTGTATTGGTCCCTATTAAATAAACCATGAAAAAAAAAAAAAAACAGCGAGGAAACTACAAGCTGAAGATGAAAAAGAAGGGTTGTACGATTTATCTACATTAATAATAACAAACAGATGTTGCCTGATAAGGAGACCAAACCTACTTTATCTATTCCAGCAGTACTACTGCGATTACAATTTAAGTCAAACCCATTCAAAAACAAGCAGACAAGCAGCAGGGATGCACAGTGAAGTGTCAGAAGGAATCTACCACGAGAACTTTTCATTGGTTGCGCCAAACCAAGAGCCCGCCCTAATTGTTGAATGCCGAGACGTGATTGGCCCATATCCCTCTCTGGAGCCACGCCCCCTCAGCTTGTGGACGTCACACACTGGGCGCTGGAACTCCAGTAGTGATGGGAATTCAGGCTCTTTTTAGTGAGCCGGATCATTTGGCTCAGCTCACCAAGAAGAGCCGGCTCTTTGGGCTCCCAAACGGCTCTTCATTTTACCACCTCTGCCTTTTTATAATTCAGCCAAATTTAGCACTGTTTTGACCTATGATTAGTATGCATGCACATATATCATTTAAATTATTCAATATAATTATACCAAACCTTATAATTTCCAGAATACCATAATTTTACATGCTGCTTCGTTTCTGACTGTCACTCATCTTGTCTGCTATTCGTGCACCGCACTCCTCTCTCTCTTTCTCTCCTCCTCTCCCTCCTGCTCTGTACCTGTAGACCGTCAGCGCGCCGCGCACCCCCGCCCCTCCCTGCTTGATGGTATTATCCTTGTCTGTCATCACCTGATTGGTCGCACGGACGTCATTAACACAACATTCAGTTACAGTCAGTGCATGGAGTGGCCGTGGTGCGGAGAAGATCGTCCTATCATTCTGCCTTGAATTAATTAAAGAAAAAAGAAAAAAAAAAAAAACGGCTCTCGGACGGGAGCCGGCTCTTATGGTACGTGTCCACAGGGGCGTTTTTTATCGTGAGGGGACGCGACGCTTCCCAACATTGGACGCTTGGTGGGCTGTCACTAGACACAAGGCTGTCCCCACCTGATTGGACAAACGCTTTCCCTCCGTGGGCTGCTGCTCCCAGCTTTCAAACCGGAAACAGTATGGAGGCCCGTGATTTGCCTAAAGTAGACTAGACCTCAACTTTATGCAAATGAGGAGCGGGCGTCGTGACGCTACGTTTTTCGAATCGCGACGCCACGCTACCAGAATGCATTGCGCGGCTGCTTACATAGACAATGAATGGGGAGCGTGGAAAGCACGGAGCCTGTGGACACGTACCAGTAATGCATGGAGTGCTCGTGGCGCGGAGAGGATCGTCCTATCATTCTGCCTTGAATTAATTAAAGGGACTGTTTGTAACTTTCAGAAATGCTTGTTAACAGCGACACCTGTGGCCATTAAGTCAACGAAAGTCAGCGTCGGGCTCGCGCTTGCTCACTCGAAATAGACATGAACAGTGAGGCGACACACGTCAGCTAAAACCACAATTACCACTCTATTTCACCTGCTTGGCAGTAATGTTAGCTGACCAGGCGAAGGTCTCTCCATGAATCAGTGTTGATCCTAGTGTTGGCTTTTCCTGCCTCAGCCCCGCTGCTTCAGCCTCCGGGTCTGAAGCAGGAAAAGAAACGTTATCGTCTCTGACCGGTCGGAGCCGATAACGTTTCTCGCTGCGGAGCCCCGTCACTTCACAAGACACGGGAAACCTCTGTTGGTCTGGAGGAGCTGCAGCAGTTATTTCTGCACAAACGCCCACTGTACATTTACTAGATATTCTCAGAGCTAAACTAACTCTTCTGCAGTGTGTAGTGTGCGCGCATAAACGTGAGGTGGAGCGAGAACGCACGCGGCGTGTGACTGAAGGCAAGCACGTAGCGGAGCAGAGACTCCGGCCCTGGAGACCAAAGCTCCGGTCTCCCCCGCGTACTACGACCACCGCCAACACTGTTTTGCAAGACCGGCTTCACTAGATATAACTTTGCGGTTTTGGTGCTTCCGTGTAGTTTGTGTTGGAGTCTGATGGTACGTGTCCACAGGGAGTCTGAACAGCAGAGCCACACGCGAGCGCGCATATGTGAGCGCGCATTGGAAGCAGCGACGGTAGATTTATACGTGCAAAAAGTTACAAACAGTCCCTTTAAAGAAAAAAGAAAAAGAAAAAAAGAAACGGCTCTCGGACGGGAGCCGGCTCTTATCGTTCACTTAAAAGAGCCGGCTCAATGAACCGGCTCTTTGAACCGGCTCGTTCTTGACCGACACATCACTAAACTCCAGTAAGTGAAGCAGCGATGATGTTGTGGTTATCCACGCCGCCGAGGACGACGCCTCTTCTGGGTGTTACCTTGTAGAGAGAAGACAGACGTGGAGGAGAGAGCAGCTCTCCACGCATGGAGTTGAGCTCGGACCCTGCTGTGGCGGCAACACTGGTGGAGATGTCGCAGGTGAAAAGCAAAGAGGACGATGAGAGTGACGGTGACGACGACTACTACGAGAGTCTGCCACCTCATGTCTCCGTGACGACCCACATGACAGCCGGAGCGGTGGCTGGCATCCTGGAGCACACCGTGATGTACCCGGTGGACTCTGTCAAGGTAACACACAACACAACACACAACACAGAGGTAGTTTAGCAGCACATGTTTTGCTCCAATTCACTACCTAGCAACAAGAGCTAACTGTTAGCTTGCTCTCGGTTGCTAACCAACGTTAGCTGTACACATGTTGAAGCTGCCCATCCTTAGTTAGCCTCTCAGTGTTAGCTCATTTAGCCTGCTTGCTTTGCTTCAAACTGAGCAAACTAGTTGAGTAGGATAGCATGGGTTAAAATCTGTATAAACATGTGTTAGCTAAGCTGAGCTAAGTAGTAAACAGTTTTGCTATTACCCCTGTCACATTATATAGCAAGGCTAGAGTTAAAGTTCTCCTCATTTAAATCATAGTTTACTGTGTTTACACAAGTTTCCATGTTATTCTAATGCTACCTCAGGGGGTTTCTCTCAGTCCGAGTTGATTTTCTTCATGAAATTAGTTACCCAGACTTGCCCCTATTACTATTACATAGGGTAAGTGAAGGTCAAGTACCTGGCTTTGCTGTAACATATGTCACTAGAGCAGGGGTCAGCAACCTTTACTATCAAAAGAGCCATTTTAGGCAAAATAAATAAAAAAATAAAATTCTGTCTGGAGAATTTGAGCATTGTGATGAAGGTAACACAGCCTATAGTCTAAGTATATAGTATATAAGTCTAATGCAGTGAGTGGCCAAAGTGCAAATGTACTACAGAGTATTAGGGCCACATTGAGGGGAAAAAACATCTGAGATTTACAGAAAAAAAGTCATAATATTACGAGAATAAAGTCAGGACTTTATGAGAATAAAGTCATAACTTTATGAGAAAAAAAGTCGTAATGTTACAAGAATAAAGTCATAATTTTACGAGAAAAAAGTCGTAATATTACGAGAATAAAGTCATAATTGTATGAGGAAAAAAGTCGTAATATTACGAGAATAAAGTCATAACTTTACGAGAAAAAAAGTCGTAATATTACGAGAATAAAGTAATGACTTTATGAGAATAAAGTCATAACTTTCTGAGAAAAAAGTC
Organism: Hozukius guyotensis; assembly: GCA_916700995.1. NCBI lineage: Eukaryota > Metazoa > Chordata > Actinopteri > Perciformes > Sebastidae > Hozukius > Hozukius guyotensis. The sequence goes on along the minus strand of CAKALU010056362.1, from coordinate 27,553 downwards.
GTAATGTTACGAGAATAAAGTCATAATTTTATGAGAAAAAAGTCGTAATATTACGAGAATAAAGTCATAATTTTACGAGAAAGAAGTCGTAATATTACGAGAATAAAGTCATAATTTTACGAGAAAAAAGTCGTAATATTACGAGAATAAAGTCATAATTGTATGAGGAAAAAAGTCGTAATATTACGAGAATAAAGTCATAACTTTACGAGAAAAAAAGTCGTAATATTACGAGAATAAAGTAATGACTTTATGAGAATAAAGTCATAACTTTCTGAGAAAAAAGTCGTAATGTTACGAGAATAAAGTCATAATTTTATGAGAAAAAAGTCGTAATATTACGAGAATAAAGTCATAATTTTACGAGAAAGAAGTCGTAACTTTACTAGAATAAAGTCATAATTTTACGAGAAAAAAGTCGTAATATTACGAGAATAAAGTCATAATTGTATGAGGAAAAAAGTCGTAATATTACGAGAATAAAGTCATAACTTTACGAGAAAAAAAGTCGTAATATTACGAGAATAAAGTAATGACTTTATGAGAATAAAGTCATAACTTTCTGAGAAAAAAGTCGTAATGTTACGAGAATAAAGTCATAATTTTATGAGAAAAAAGTCGTAATATTACGAGAATAAAGTCATAATTTTACGAGAAAGAAGTCGTAATATTACGAGAATAAAGTCATAATTTTACGAGAAAAAAGTCGTAATATTACGAGAATAAAGTCAACTTTACGAGAAAAAGTTGAAACAGAAAAAGAGCTAAGTAGTAAACAGTTGTGCTATTTTCGCTTCTTTCTCGGTGTAACGGTTAACTTTGCTAACATGCAACCTCCAGTGTCATCTTAATTTACCCCCCCCCTGTCACATTATATAGCAAGGTTAGAGTTAAAGTTCTCCTCATTAAAATCATAGTTTACACAAGTTTCCATGTTATTCTAATGCTACCTCAGGGGGTTTCTCTCAGTCTGAGTTGTTTTTCTTCATGAAATTAGTTACCCAGACTTGCCCCTATTACTATTACTATAGGGTAAGTGAAGGTCAAGTACCTGGCTTTGCTGTAAAATATGTCAAACTGCTTTGAAATATACAACTAGACCAGGGGTCAGCAACCTTTACTATCAAAAGAAAATACATTTTAGGCAAATAAATAAAAAATCGGTCTAGAGCTGCAAAACATTTGAGCATTGTGATGAAGGTAACACAGCTTATAGTCTAAGTATATAGTATATAAGTCTAATGCAGTGAGGGCCAAAGTGCAAATGTACTACAGAGTATTAGGGCCACATTGAGGGGAAAAAAACATCTGAGATGTTAGTATACTGTGTTTACACAAGTTTCCATGTTATCCTGATGCTACCCCAGGGGGTTTCTCTCAGTTTCAGGGTTGTTTTTTTTTCATGAAATTAGTTACCCAGACTTGCCCGTATTACTATTACATAGGGTAAGTGAAGGTCAAGTACCTGGCTTTGCTGTAAAATATGTCAAACTGCCTAGCTAATTTAGCCTGCTTGCTTTGCTTCAACTGAACAAACTAGTTGAGCAGGATAGCATGGGTTAAAATCAGTGTAAAAATGTGTTAGCTAAGCTGAGGAAGTAGTAACAGTTGTGCTATTTTCTCTTCTTTCTCAGGTTAACTTTGCTAACATAGGAGTATTAGGGTCACATTGAGGGAAAAAATATCTGAGATTTACAGAATAAAGTCGTAATATTACGAGAAAAAAGTCATAATGTTACGGGAATAAAGTCATAACTTTATGAGAATAAAGTCATAACTTTACGAGAAAAAAAGTCGTAATGTTACGAGAATAAAGTCATAACTTTACGAGAAAAATGTCTTAATATTACAAGAAAAAAAGTCATAACTTTACGAGAAAAAAAAGTCGTAATATTACGAGAATAAAGTCATAACTTTATGAGAATAAAGTCAGAAGTTTACGAGAATAAAGTCATAACTTTACGAAAAAAAGTCGTAATATTACAAGAATAAAGTCATAACTTTATGAGAATAAAGTCAGAAGTTTACGAGAATAAAGTCATAACTTTACGAGAATTAAGCCATAACTTTACGAGAAAAAAAGAAAATAACTTCTAAAATTACTACTTTATAATATTGACTTTATTCTCATAATGCTACGACTTTAGACATACAATACCTCAATGTTACCTCCGATCTTAAAGGGCAAACAATAACTTTTTTCCCATGTTGCTAAACTCTGTAGTGCAGTGTACTTCTTCTGTGGCCACTCATACTGTAGATGCATTGACCAATAAAGGAAAGTTAACTGTATCCCTGTTGAAATGTCCACGATTTCGAGATTAAATCTGTATTTAAATTTGTCTCAATCTATTCACTAATATGATCAATATTCAATACATTTGTTGTAGATTAGATTAAACTTTATTGACATTGCTCCCAGTACCAGTACAACAAAATGCAGTTTAGTATCTAACCAGATATGACAAACAGAAGCAAAGATACAAATAAATATATATACAGTATATGTAAATGAATGGATGTACAGAATGAAGAATAAATCATGGTTATAACAAAAAAGGGATGTAACTGTGTTATGTATAAAATAATAAACAAAAGTCGGTTTAGAAAATGTACAGTATGAGTGATGGGGCTGTTTCTGTTCTTGTTGGAGCGCAACCAATGCAATACACAGTAAAGCTAAAACTCATGCTCGATAATTCAATTAGTCGATCAAAAGAAAATGGATCTGCAAATATTTGCTAGTTACAGCTTCTCAAATGTGAGGATTTACTGCATTTTTCAGTTTTTTAATCATTGCTAACTGAATATCTTTGGCTTTTGGACTGTTGGTCAAACAAAATGAGACATTTGAAGACTTCACCTTGGGCTCTTGGAAATTTGGATGATCCTATTTTGACGTATCAGACTAAATGATTAATCAAGAAAATAATCTGCAGAATAATCAACTAGTGAAAATAATTTTGAGTTGCAGGCCTAATGCCTGAGGTCTCTCTTCTTGAAACAAGAGAACTTAAAAACTGGTTTAACATCCTTCATATTTATACATCCATTCATAAGTGAGCAATTAGTGAACTGATGTTCTGTAGTCGAATACGGTGGCTGTCACAGAGGTATAACCTACAGATAATTGTAAATTTACAATTGTTGGACCAGCCTCCGTAATACAAATACCTGGCGGGGATCACATGAGTTCTTCAACAGAGAAATTCGCTTCAGCACTTTGAATGACCGGTGTTTAGAAAATCAAAAAACAAATGTTGTTCATCACTGAGTGCCACCTTGAGGTTAAAGCCTTTTGTTGAAGTTCATGTTCGGTAACTGAATTAAATGATTGGCTAGTTTTTAAGCTTGTTAAAAATTGGCTTGCGTCTGCAAAGAAAATCGTGCAAACTGTTGGTTCGAGTGTGAACTTTGCCCCCTGCAATCCTCCTCTTCTGCTCAGCTATTGTATTCTAACAATGTGGTGTTGTTTTAATAATTTGGCATGCTGCCCTAACAGTAATCTTGATGTGGGCACAGAAAAAAAAATTACGTTATATCCTCTTTGTTTCAGTGTCATAGTCTTTCCAAATGAACCCATGTGCCTGTATTACACAAACCAACATCATTTCCTCTTGAGGTTTCTAAGTTTACACAAGCACCTTCCAGCTGTAGGCGCTCATTCAGTCTGATCAGTGCGTGTCTGGAGTTGAACCGGTTTTGAATTTATTCAAAATTTTAATTATTCATTTATTTCCCTGTCTGTGTTTGATGAAGTAATGAATTGGTAACAATCTTCGTTGAACAATCTTTCAACCTGAATGTTTCAACCTCCCAGTAAATAGAGCGAGGACTCAGGGAGTAGCCTGTGCTAATGCGAGGAGGGGGATCTTATCGCTGGTGTGCACATTTGGAAATCAGCCTGGCGCAGTGAAGGGTGTGTGTGGGCTGTTGCTCTTCTGCACTGTCGATTAGTAAACCGCCACAGAGACAGGAGATGCTGAAGATGTGACAAGGTGTAATTTTTTTAGTATGCTTAAATGGTTTTGTGACCACAGTTGGACAGTGATATTAACAACCTCTTTATGCAGACAATGCTTATGTTTAATTTAGGGCTATTATTAGCTACATTATGAGTACTGTAGAAAAATGTTTGAAATGTTTATTTGCAAATAAATCATAAATAAACGCAACAGATTCTGTTGAGAGCTTAATGATGATTTAATCTGCATGCTTGTTCTTGTTCTTTAATGCTACTTTTTTTGTTAGTTTTTTTTTTCATTGGACACACACAGATACCTATATATCCCACTTGATTTTTAAGGCCAGGAGTGTTTTACGAGTTAAAAGACTGGAAATTATATTTAAATGGGCAAATATTCATTTTGTGGTTGAAAAATTAGCTTGTCAATGCAGGAAGAAACATGCCAGTTTTCACATCCTCTCGCAGACCAACAAATAGTGTTTGCTTTTTTAAAACCATAATATTTCCCTAACATTAACCACATTTTAGATGTTTACTATTAGGTGTGTAACGATACATTGATCTGGATCGATGTATCGATTCAATATTCAATGATCCAATATCATCGATGCAAAGTGAAAACATCAATACATATTGTCATCTTTAAGAAACAGCTTTATTTTGAAATTCCAATGGCACGTCTGTGTCACCATTTCCGTCCAAGTGGTCCCTTCTTCCTACAGAGCTCAGTAATAAAATTGTCAAATCATACTTTAGTTGCTTTTTGTGAGCTAATATAAATGTAACTGATTGTGTTAAATGGGCGTATGATATCGTCTCATATCGATCGCAGGCCCCTGAATTGAATCAAATCGAAATCGTATCGTGGCAGACTTTGTGATATCAGCAAATATCGTATCGTTGCCGTAATAATCGATATAATATTGTATCGTGATTGTAATTTACACCCCTATTTACTATAACTATAAACTTTGTTTTATAGGCTTTTGGTTACTAAAGACAAACTAGCTATTTGGGGTCTTAAGTGCAGGAGATGTCTTTTATCATCAGACATTCAGAAAGTTATCACTAAAAAAGAGCACAGCCTGAGGATACAGTTTGAACCGTCTGGGTTGCTTTGTATCAAGCATAATTTACCTTTCAGATGATCTCTAGAGCAAACCAGTTTAATCACTTTTGCCTGTGCCTTTAACAGAACAATGTGATTTGTAGTGCATAAATTCAGTCACGCAAACTTGAAACGTAATCCGTGCTACCAACTTCTGTGTGCCCAAATCTGTATCAAACGGAAATGTAATTGATATTTTATTGTTAAGCCAAAGGAAGGAGGAAACACATGGAAACGTGCTGAGGAAGATAGACGTGGCCTATCTCCTGAGCCGGCCCCAGATCTCTTCGCAAATAAAAACATGCTTTGTGGTGTCCAGATATCTTGGCATGGTTGAGTAAAACAAAGAGCTGCCACAGCCTCCCACACCAGCCCTGGGAGAGACACACATCACTCAGTCTGCTGCCAAGTACACACTTACTGTCAGAACAATGTGACAGTATTACAGGGAACAATACATCAATCATTTGGCCTACAGCAGGTGTCCACTTTAAAGCCTCTCAGAGTCACATTCATGCAGAGCTTTAGGACTTCAGCAAATTATAAACAATGGTTTAAATATCTGTCTTTATTTTTTCAGACCAGGATGCAGAGCCTGCAGCCAGACCCAAATGCACAGTACAAGAGCGTGTATCAGGCTCTGAAAAGGATCATCCAGACAGAGGGGATGTTCAGACCGCTGAGGGGCCTCAACATCACCATGATGGGAGCGGGACCTGCGCATGCGCTCTACTTTGCCTGCTATGAACGGGTCAAACGCTCACTGAGTGACGTCATTCAGAGCGGAGGCAACTGCCATTTAGCCAATGGTACGTGTTCCCACGTGTCAACACAAATCACTTGATTGTCATACTAATTTGTTTCACACTAATTGAGTAACAAGGCCCGGAGGACTGTAGTTAGGATAAGTTAAGAGGATATGTTATGGATAAGTTAATAGGATATGTTAAGGATAAGTTAATAGGATATGTTAATGCCATATCCTGTTTACACTGGAAAGGATAGAGCCATATTCCAAATGGTACAGACCAGGTTTTTTTTTTAGCATTTAAACAGCATGAAAAAGCTGGTAATTCACCCTGACCTCTACTAAAATAAGGCTCATATGTGTAACAAATGAATTTGATGTTAAAATTCTTGTAAATACAGTCATTAATTTAGATCTGTTTATGTTTTTACAGGCGTGGCAGGTAGTGTGGCCACTGTTCTCCATGATGCAGTCATGAACCCAGCTGAAGGTAAGAAAAAAAAGGTTTCATCCTTGCCCTTTTAAAGGATAAAGTTGATGATATTCTATAATTTCCCTATTGTCAACAAAGAGCAAAACCAACAATGAATTGATCCTACTAACAAGTATTATCTGTGTATCCAATAACCCATAGACCTTATTCCTCTGTGCCATACAGCTCCACTGTTGTCCAAAAAACAAAATCAAAAACATCAATGAGCCACATCATTGCACTGGAAAACTGTTCCCTCATTACAATGTACATGCACACTGTAGTTTATTTTGAGTCAATCCCACATAAAACGTCCTGCTGCAGCACTCACTACAACACCAAATGTGGATTAATCCGCAGCTGAAAATAGTCCTCAGCAAATGCACTATTTACTCTTGTCGGAGTAAAGTTAGCTAAAAACTACATTGCCCAGCTGTTTTAGAAAATTATCTAGACTTGTTTAAAAATGTTTTTAAACAAAAAAATGTTTAAAAACTATTTATTTGTGACCTGTCTTTTAAGATTTCTAACCTGACCCGCCAGATGGTTTGTTACACAGGGCAGGCACTTTAAAAAAAAAAAATACTTGGCAGGTGATTGGATGAATTATCTGTCAATCAAACTCTTGCCAAAGCCAGTCAGGAGAAGAGCAAATATATATATATAAATACTCTCCAGTTCGGAGCCGCCATTGTTTTCAAGAACAAACAGTCGCCTCTCCGTGTCGCCTCACAGTAGCTCCTCAAAGTAGCTCCTCACAGGACGCCGATTGGTCCGTGCTCTGGTTTGCCAGACACAAACACATTACTTGAAGCCTGACAAGATGGATTTTCCTGTGATATGTGATCCCACAGTTCTTGCGTGATGTGACATCGCGAGAATCCAGCTGCCGTGTAACGTTATAAAATTTCATCTACATTAAGAAGAAATTGTGAAAATGTCACACATACAAACTAATCATTGTTGGTTTTGTTTTCATGGCATATTGACAGTAACAAAAAATGTAAAATAATGACAGCCATATCCTTTAAAACGCTGTTCTCAGACTGTACTAGTCAGCACAATATAATTAATGAAATGATTGATTTGGATTTAAATTGCCATAATCCTTGAAATCATCTTTTGTCCACCTGTAGAATCAAGTTTTGTTCTTTCATCTCTTCTTGTTTCACACACTTGTCAGGTATAATGATGATCATTAATAACTTGCATATTAACGCATTTAAAACATAAAATAGTAGTTATTTTTCTAATAAAACATTTTTTTTTGGCCAAACAAATAACATAATTGTCTTTTAAAAGCCTGTCCTTGCCATGTTCTTTGAGATATTTTTGTCTTAAATTGCAATGTATAAACTTAGAATGCATATAAAATGTATGTGATAAATCACGCTAACACGCATACTTGTGTCTTTCTGTGGCTCAGTGATAAAGCAGAGGATGCAAATGTACAACTCGCCATATCGAGGGCTTTTGGACTGTCTTCAAACAGTGACACGTACTGAGGGTGTAGGAGCCTTCTACCGCAGCTACAGCACACAGCTGACCATGAACATCCCCTTCCAGGCGGTTCACTTCATCACCTACGAGCTGATGCAGGAACAGTTAAACCCCCACAGACATTACCACCCCGGCAGCCACATAGTGTCGGGAGCAGCAGCAGGAGCCATTTCCGCAGCAATAACCACTCCGCTCGACGTGTGCAAAACTCTGCTCAACACACAAGAGAATGTAGCGCTCAACTCCATGAAAATCAGCGGCCACTTGTCGGGAATGGCTAACGCCTTCAGGACGGTGTACCGGCTCGGTGGTCTGGCGGCCTTCTTCAAAGGGGCCCGAGCTCGGGTCATATACCAGATGCCCTCCACTGCCATTGCTTGGTCTGTGTACGAGTTCTTCAAGTACTTCCTGACAAAGCAGCACCTGGAACAGGAAGCAGGACCTGGACCGATGTAATGGAAAGTGTGTCGGAGCAAACCACACCTAGACTGGAACTGATGGAAGAAGACGACAACCTGAAGCTGTGTGAGCTCACTGGGTGCTGTTTGAGGAAGTTATTGTCTCACAGGGAAGTCGGCGTGACGAAGGAGTGGCAGAGAGTGGCTCTCCTTATCTTTCACTTACCTGAATCTATTTTTCAAGTTAAGATGACGTGGCACAACCAGGATTATGCAACAGAGGTTCTTAAAAGGACAGATACGCACTTGGAAGAGTCATCTTCTTCCTCCTCCTCCAATCCACAAACACATCAACTCTCCAAACTCTCTTTTTCTACACGTGGAGACCTTATGATTAAGTTGTCTTGAATGATGTTTATAGCTCTTAATATTGGAACTTTTTATTTATTTTGTTAGCTTTCAGAGGCTTGTATTTTATGGATGCGGAAGAAACACAATGCTTTTTTGTTTGTTTATTTCATTGTGTATTTATATAAAAAAAAAACATTACAACACATTCCTCATTTTCACTCCACAGCGAACGGAAGAGTTGCGCTTTCCAAGTGCCTCATAAAATATTAAACGCTGCTTTACCTCTTTTTCTCTTTTGCCCCTCTGGTTTTTGATAGTGAAAGTCTTTTATTTCTATGTTTCATTTTTCTTTGGTCCAAGTTCCAGCAAAGAAGTGTACTATTCTGTTATAAGATTACATTTTATAGTGGCTCTTTAACTGGTCAAAGCTGAACTTGATAAACTTTTTTTTCAATTATTATCTCTGCATCAAATAGTCAAATGCCAGTCTGCAGCAATTTTATTTTTTTGTTACAGTTTTTTTGTTTTTGTTTTAAGCGCACAACACCATGTTTTCCCCCTGAGAGACCCTTTTTCTCTCTCAGTATCACGACGTGTAGGCCGTAATGGTTCACTTATATGCCTTTTTAAAGCAAACGATGCTCCTGAATCATGCACAATAATAGTCTCATGTAAAGAATCATGTCTGTTGCAGAAAGAAGGCAGCTTGTTTATATGTATTCAAAAACATGAATATGTATTTTGAGGGTGACTATTCCTGAGAAACGTTATTATGCAGGTCCAAAGGTGGATCAAATAAGGCTGTTACCTGGGGTGGTGGCCATGTCTCAACCTTCACGTGCATTTGCACTGGTGTGATGTTTAGCTTTTGAGTGGCCTGTTTTGTTTACGTGTCATATTGAACCTAAAAGTTGTAGATTGTATATAAGATATTTTCAGGGTATAGACTGAAACTTAAAGTGCAGACTTTCTGTGATCCACATCATAACTTTTGTCTGATTTGTTTTTAAACTGAGGGCACTCTTTGTTACTATGAGCCCAGACAGTAAAAGCCTGATCAAATCAGCTGGTTATCTATCACGCATCCTGTTTTAGTTTGTAGTTTCACATTTCCTGTGTGCTCACTGCTCTCGCCAACCTCTTGACTATTTTCCATTCGGTAGTGAAGACATTCCTCCAGATATTGATGTAATCCAGCAAGATTTATTTGTTTTTAATTATGGAGTTTTTCATTCCTTTGGTAAAGTTCAGAGAGTTCGTCAGATTCCAGTGGTCTCACAAAAACCCTTTCAGCATCAGATGCATTGTGCTTGTACAGTAGGGTAATTGTTAATATACCAAAGACATGCATTGTATTCTATGCATCTTAACCTGTAATTACGATGCTATTTGCCTGCCTGCTGTGAATCGTCATGCAACCTTTCTGCCCCGTAATTATTTTCTGTATGTGTTTCGGAAAACTTTTCCGCCTTAGCGTTTTCATCTTCCCCTCCAAAAGGTTTACTACTAAAGTACTTGAGAAAAAGCAGTTAAAAGTGAAGGTTTTCAATATGAAAATGACATAGTGACCTACTTTTTATTGACTGATCAGTCTTTTTAGACTATATAAACTACTTGTTTTGAATAAAGTTGCACACGTGATATGGGTCGCACATGAACGGATAAGATGTTTTCTCTGCTTGAATATAAAAGTGGCTTAATTAGCATAGATTCATGATGTTTTATTCTGATCTAAGTGTAATCATAATGTTGCCCACATTGTGTCAGTTCTTTTTTCCATTGGATCCACTGACAAAACTCCACTCCTCTGACTTTGAATCATACGATAAACGAAAGTAAAATGAAGCCAGTCAGTTTTTGATTACTTGCATTATACTTCCAGTCAATCATTCCTTTGAGGTGTGAGGGTAATTCCCAAAACTGTGTTGCAACACCTATGTCCAAGTACCTTTAAACGTGTCAAAGTAGTGTTTCTAGTAGAAGCTTACATTTTAAAGGAGAGAGGAGAGCTGATATTTTATGTGGGGATTTCCATAATGTAAATAGTTTTACGCTAAGTACGCACAAATGATTGAAATGGGAGTTGGGATGATTTTTGACAGAGTGCCATCTCCACAACAGGAATGCGTGGAAGTATGACCATGAAAACATGAAATGATTGTGATAACGCTGCTACAGTATGTAACACTGGAGCTGAAATAAACATGCAAGTGAGGAATGCTGTTTTTTTTGTATGTTTTTGTCTCTGAACTAAATCAGTATTGGCTTTGATACTCTATGTCCTTTCTTAGCCACTCTCTCTTTTAGATGCCGGGGAAGATTTTGTTTTTATTCTTACAGCATAAAAATACGAGTTAATGGGGCTTTAGTTTGAAATGACCACCTTTCCAGTGCAACTACAGTATGTAATATTTCTACCTGACCAAGACAAATGAGGCAACACTGCATCTAACTGCTGTTGAGATAAATGAGTTTGTATTACAAACAAGTGACAGTTGGGATCAGTGCTACAAATTTCATAAGAGTGAAAACCTTCAACATGAATGTAATTGTAACTCCTCCCTTTCTGTCTGTACTGAATAACTTGCGGCACCTGTTTAGGCCTCCACCAAGGCCACGCACACATTTAGTCACTCATTCATACATTCCTCCTGATGCAATTACTCTCCACAGCTTGTGCTCATCTTTTGAAAATAGGTATATGTTTTTTTTTTTTTTATCCTTAATTAAAACTCTTAATTGTCACTTTAACTCCCCTCTTTGTCACCTTAATTGAGCCGGTTTGTGACACACTTTGTGTTTTGCAGGATTTAGTGTTGATATTGTCTGGTACACCTATATAGCCTATGGGAAAGAGAAGTGAATTCTTTAAATGTCATTTTCCAGTGCTGAGAGCACCACAAGCCAAAGGATTCAAGATTCAAGATTCAAGATGTTTATTGTCACACCGGTTATACAAGTACAATCGTGTAAAATACTTTTTGCTGGGAAGCTCCATTAAGAAAACAGTAAGTTAAGTAGCAAACAAAATAATAAAATAAAAATAAAAATAATAGTGTACTTACAAATAATATACAGTATAATAATAAAGGAAGTACTTGGTATATGGTAACTATAGAAGCAAATATGTATATATACTGTATATATATATATATATATATATATAAATATTGCACATATTGCATTGATTGATGTATTGCACTTGTTTATTGCACTTTTTGTGAGGGAGAGAAAAAACTGTTTCTCAAATCCATTCACCTCAATTGTACCGGGGTGGATGCAGACATCACAGAGACCAATGTCTCAAAACCAAAACTATCTACATACTGTAGCTAAATACCAGTAAGTGAGAAAATATGTCTATTTGTGTGAACCAACCCTTTAAAGTACAGTACGTATCCTGCAGGAGTTATACAGTTCCAGTAGAGGGCGGTATAGTATCATTTACAGGTTGTCATTACAGACACATGATCCTCAGAGGCAGAGATGATGATGATATGTGATGCCACTGTGTTTGGATCCACATGCTGATGTCATAATCAGTCCAGCATTGTTGGCAATGCTCTTATTTTTGTTTCCAGTCTGTGCACATGTCTGCAGAACCACCAGCAAGTCTTGTACTTGGATTTAAAATGATTGAAAAATAAAAATACAAACAAATTAGTATTTGTTCTTTTATTCTACATGGAAATGGACTTTTAACCTGTGAATATTGCATCAGAGAGGAGATTTTCTGTTATTTTTAAGAGCTTTAATTCACTCTGTATTATGTATTTTTTGTATTTTCAACAATCATTCACATAAATGAATGAAATGCTGAGATATAGGCTGTATATTAAAAAAAGAAAGTTGTCTTACACCCCTTAAAATATAGAAGGCCCTGTGAAGCTTTGGTTTGGGTCCCCCAGGCTGGGAACCAGAGCCCTATTGGCAATATTATGAACATTATTTCAAAATTAGGCTGTGACAATTGCACACTAAGCTGTCAAAAATAGTCAATCGGACTAAGAAAACAAAAAGCTTGTTTGGAACAAACAACATGGTAAACATGAAACATACATAAACAAATAAGGAGAACATGGCACTGACAGAAATAATAAATTAGCTATACAGGGTACATAGATTCAATGTTTTAATATCTTTCCTATTTTTAGAAAATAGGATTGATGCAATGTATTGTTTGATTTCGTTTTTGAAAAATTAAAAAGAATTGTTGATTGGAAATGTTTGATTTTATGAATATAAGATTTTGCAAGTAATACAAGGAAACTGATGATATAGTATTGATTTGCATTGGCAGAAGAGTAAGTAAAAAAGCCAAATAATACATTTTCATAGGAAAGGGAAAATTCTGAATCAATATATTGGGAAATAAATGTACTGGCATCTTGCTAAATAAATAAATAAATAAATAAATACAAGAATGGAGACAAGACCAAAATAGATGATGAATATGAATTATGAGCTCATACAACTACTGAATTATCCTCTCTCGCTGTTGATTACTGGAAACTAATATTTATTAAAAAAATACGCAAGTGGAATAAAAACAATTAAGCTTAAAAATAATTTCATAATTCATACATCACCAACAGCACAACAAATAGTAGTAGTCAGATAATTAAGCATAAGTTATTGCCGAAAATTATCAGGAAATAAACCCTTAAAACCTGCCTTTTCTGTTTGTGTTGGAATGTGAAGGGTTGAATGAATGATCCTCTTTATGGACCAATCAGAATTTTGCTGCCTCTGTTGCTAGGAAGAAAACGTTACGCGTTCAGCTCTGTGATTGGTCCAGCTATAAATTTAATAGAGGTACGAGAAGGTGACACCGGAAATGATGATGTTGTAAAAGTTTGCGTTCACGGGCCAGGGCGTACAATCCAATTAAGGGTCACATATGTCACATAAATGGTGCATCTTTCTTAATTAATGCCTAATTGAATGTCAGCACTGCACGCCAGCAGCAGACTGAGGAGGACTTCCCAGACTTGCAGGGTGCCATTCAGACAGGTGAGAACAACAACACATTGCTAAATTCTACAGATGAGAACATCGACAACCCCTTCTTTCTAGGAAACTCAACTTTTATTGCTTGTGTGAGCTACATGGTGTGCAAAAAACCATGCAGTGCAGTAAAAACTGCAGTGCTGTAATATGTGTGTTTGTGGCTGCAGCCACATGTGGAGTTTATATTGTTTACATGGTAAGTTGTCTACTTTGATGTTGTTTTCCTCTACTTTGGATTCTAAAAGAAGTTTCAAATGGTAAATGGACTTGCATTTATATAGAGCTTTTATAGTCTTACGACCGACATGTCAGCATTCACCCATTCACACACACACACACACACACACACACATTCATACACTGATGGCAGAGGCTGTCATACAAGGTGCCACCTGCCCATCAGGATCTAATCTAATCACTCATTCACACACCGATGGCACAGCCTTCGGGAGCAATTTGAGGTTTTGGGAATTTTTGTCGATCATTTTTGTGTAATTGTAGTAGTCTTAGTAGTAGAAGCTGTTTTGTCTCTTTTCTGGTTAAGTCTTGTGAGGCTACACTGAGGAAGGCAGTTGTATATTTATAATTGATAGTCAGTTGAAGATGTCATTTAACAGTAGTAGGCCCTATCATATGTCCCCCCCGTTAACACAGTACACATTTACTCAGGATAACATTTTAATTGACCTACTTTTTACTTTTATTTAAGTGCATTTTTACACAAGTAGCCTACTTTTACTTTTACTTAAGTAAAATTTCTTTTTTTGTGTGTGTCTTCTGTTTACATATACACCGATCAGCCATAACATTAAGACCACTGACAGGTGAAGTGAATAACATTGATAATCTCGTTACAATGGCACCTGGCAGTGGGTGGGATATATTAGACAGTAAGTGAACATTTTGAACTTTGAACTTTGTGTTGGAAGCAGAAAAAATGGGCAAGCGTAAGGATGTGAGTGACTTTGACAAGGGCCAAATTGTGATGGCTAGACAACTGGGTCAGAGCATCTCCAAAAATGCAGCTCTTGTGGGATGTTCCCGGTCTGCAGTGGTCAGGACCTACCAAAGGGGGTCCAAGGAAGGAAAACCGGTGAACCGGCGACAGGGTCAGAGCCAAGGTTCATTGATGCACGTGGGGAGCGAAGGCTGGCCCGTGTTGTCCGATCCAATAGAAGAGCTACTGGAGCTCAAATTGTTTGACTAAGATTATGATTATTATTAGTATTGTAATTTTCCTTTTCCTTCATTGGCGATAAATTTGAAAAAGAATGAAAACAAAATAAATGTAGTCCTCCGAAGAGGAGGGTGGTGGCGGGCCTAAAAAAAGAAAGAAAAAAAAAAAGTAAAATTTCTTTAAAGTAACAGTTTTGAATATGAATATCACATCAACGTTGCATTGAAAGTACAGGTTTAGATGCATACATACTTCAATTTTTGCATGCCCCCATTGACCTCGTATTGTTCACAGTGATCCAAGTAATAATGTAGTACGTTTTATTTATTCTACTGTTTATATGAAGGTAAATACTGTTTTTCAAACGTGTATGTCTGTACACAGTAAGTAATGACAGGAAAACAACACTCATCATATTGAGAGGCAGACAGTGCAGAGCTTTATTCCTAACCAGCATGCCTCAGGACACGTACACTTGTGTTGAAAGGTTGATGTCCCTGATGTGTTTAGTTTTCGCCCTTGTCCGCGAGCAGGTTGTTTATCTGAAGCGCACAATGAACGGCCCTCTCAGCCCATGTCCTTGTCATACTGTTCTCTAATCACTTTAATCTGAAGTAAACTGTCCCACTACTTTATATCTTTATCCCACAGATAACAACACTGGAAAATTCTCTCTCTTCTCTCTCCGTCTGCCTGTCTTCCCCCTGTTTCTCTCTCTCTCTCTCTCTCACACACACACACACACACACTGTTCGCAGCCACACAATCAATGTTAACCATCGGATAAGCAGCAGTGTATCTGCTGATGGGAGAAGAAAGGCAGCTGCTCTACTGGTACCGTAACATGAGGGATCCAGTTACACTACCCGAGGAAGTTTACGAGTGTTCCCATGTGAAAAGATCAGGGCTGTTTTAAACCTCCTTATCATCTCCAACAAATTTGTCAGACAGTCACGGCATATTTGAGCACCGACAAAAACCGTCTTTGTGGTCGGGGCTCGGTTTTTCTCCTCATCTGTTATGAAGATCTGCTTGTTTTTCAAAGCATCATTGGCCACCTTGAAGAGCACGACGACGGCTCCACGACCACACTGCAGCTCACAATCAGATCCCTGAATATATAGACAAAGAAGATAAACTCTTGAGAAGAGAGACTTAACACTGTGTTTCTTGGCATTTACGTGCTTTATTCCCCATATCCCAGAAAATCCTTACTGGCAAAATCTATGATCCAAGTATAGAGGAGATAAGGCACTGGTGTTATACACTCCTCCTCGCGGCTTTTCATCCTTTTCTCTGCCAAATCCAGTTAATCCAGGTGGTGCAGAGACAGATTTAGAGACACTCCCCGTGCCAGAGAGGGAAACAGACAAGAGGATGTTGTTTTTAAGTCTTCTGTGTTTGCGAACCAATGTACCGTGTCTCTTTGAGCCTGAGGAAGTGCAGGTATTAACAATGGCAAGTGCAAAAAAATAATAGCTCTCCTAACCTTCAGCTTCACCCTTCAACAAGCACCTTTATCTGATGAGCGCGTTGGTGTACGGCCCGAGACACTGAGAGACGCTGAGAGATACTGTCAGATTTTCAATGCCGTCAAAACAGATGCTATCTGTCCTCTTCATGTCTAATTACCTGTTTACTCCAAGGGCCTATAGAATGAACGGCGCTGCTGATAAGAACTCACTTTAAGGAAATCGTTAAGATATGCCGTAATATGTTCAACAATCTCTAGATATGACAATTCAGTTCTCCACAGAGAGTTTTAAAAGGAATGATCGACGCTTAAGAATAGAAGAATGTGTAGACAAACAGTGAGGAATGAGAAAAATAAGATCATGATAATATTTAGTCACTTGTTGCCATGAGTACAGTATAAGACAAATCCCCATGAGGGCAGCTATCTCTCAAAGTCAGACAGGTTACTGGCGTGAGAGCTCTCTAGTCTCCCTCTATCTCTTCCATCAGTCTTCTGCTCACACTTTGGTTGAGTTACTACAAACATATACCTCCTTAAATATGTAAAGCCCTAAATCATGCATGCTTATCAGCACTGCACTGAGTCAGTTAACCTATACTCACTTCTTAGGCCGGTGGTTCCCAAACTTTTTCACGTCGAAGATCTCTAAACTAACACAAATTAGACCACAGACCCCCATCTGATAGGATTTTTGCTTTTAGATATTTTATTACAGAAAGTGTATGAAACCCATAAACTGTATATAAAGATGGACGACATGACAGCTCCCCAAAAGTGAAGCCAAAACATCTTGATCGCCCCCCTGGTGGCTGGCTGCAGTATAGGTCATAAAGCCCGCCTCTTCCATGTTAGCGGATGGGACTTGGGCCAAATTAAAAAGTCAAATATACACGTCAAATACATTTTTCCCAAAGATGGTTTCTGTCATCTTAGGTAGTTGTTATCACGCTGATGTATGTTCAAGTATTAATTTTTCTGATAAGTTCGGTTTTAATTAGGGGTTGAGACGTCATGATTGGCAGCTGTGATTCTCTCTCGCTGACAAGCTGCAGCTGTGCTCAGCTCGTGATTGGTTCGGGCAGGTGACCTCGATACCGCGGCTCCATCGCTCGATCACTACTGCGCAGACTCTGGCTCCAAATGACGTAAAAATCTCAAGATAGCAGCCCCCATATCTGGGATATTTTGGCTTCACTTCTGTACAGTGGGAGGAAGTGGACACGCGTCGTCTCTCTTTATATAGAGTCTATAATGAAACCCATGACCATAGTCATTCATTGTGTCATTGTGTTATTTATGGATGAACTTATAGTGAAAAAAATGAGTCCCCTTTTTTGCCGGGGATGCCCCTGGGGGGTCCCCGAACCCCACTTTGAAAACCACTGTCTTAGGCCACATTGCTGCTATTCAGCTATATGTTTTTTTTCTTTTTGTTTTTGATGAAATAAAGCCTAGAACGTGTAATCCCATGAAGCCAATCTGGGTTTTGTTCCATTAATGTAACGCTTTACAATGACGTCAGCATATTTTAACTGCAAAAAGAAAATGTGATACATCTCTGTTTGGGTCAGCCACTGACGCTCTGATGCAGTGGTTTGACTGCACCAGGTGTACCATTTGGTATTATATTGGCATTCTCAAATCCAACATTGTTGTAAACAATAAGATACAACAACAAACTCCTGTCAGCCTTGTGGTGAAGGAGGCAGCGACCTCACCTGTGGAGGGCAACATAGCCTACTTTCACAGGAGGCCACGCGATAACAAAAAGAACAGGACATTCTATATTCAAGAAGGTAATGGATAATATCAGTGCACTCAAAGATAACAAAGCGCATCTACCTGTACATCTACATGTACCTGTGTGATACCTTTGGCAGGACAGCTCAAGGACATACCTGGTGTCATTCTGGCACACACCTGCAGGTGGCTGATAGACGGCCTTCAAGCTAACGGATCAGATTATACAGAAATATTATTATTATACAGAGCCCATGGGTGCAGTAAATACATTGGAAAGTTGCAAATTGCATTTAAAACTATGTGCAGCTACATGCTGCAAGTCTGGCAAAATTAATTTGGATTTTTTTTTTTTTTTTTTTTAAAGCTATGTGAAAACGTTTGACATTATATATTAGGCCCAAGTAAATGAACACATTAACAAACAATTGCAGAATTACAATTAATGCGTAAAGTTGACATGTTTACATTGTTGTTGCGGGGACTTTACCCTCTGCATCTGGTCACTTTAATATCTAAGACTAGACAATTTTTACATTTTATATTAAATTTTTTTTGTAGAAACCCTCCCTGTATATCTGCACTATAAATGTAGTTTAGTTTCATCTCCGTTTTGATCACATTATCTTATTGTTTGAGTGGTTTTAGTCGATATCTCACTGCACATTTTAAATGGCTGACACTTGAGTAGCCTATACAACCGTATAATTAAAATGAAATCAAATTTTCTTTATAAAAATTCATAAATATTGTTGTTTTTTTTCAAGAATAACCAATACTGGCCGCTGAGCCTTGTAATGGGAATAGAAAATTTGACTGACATCTGACATTTTAGTCAGATGTCAGTCAAATTTTCTATTCCCATCACCTTCTCTTGCCCTCTGTATGTCCCATGTGGTTATCATGTTAACAAACAGGTTTTGTTGTTGTCAATAATCACCTTCACGTTCATGAGCCGTGTCACGGCTTCATGCTACGGTGGCACAACAAAAACTGGCATCTTCTGATGGAACTTTGAGACAACGCGGTCTTTAATGAAGATGCACTTTTACCAGCCTTAAAACTCGCATTTAATGTCAAGATCATCTGGACGTTATTATGTTGACGTGGTTATTCTAGAGGACTCCTGCTCACTTGCTGTATGCATCTTTATACTGTATGTTTGTTTTCGAATCATACGTTTGTGTTTTCATATCTATTCCTATTGTTCTTTGACTAAAAGCCTATTATCTATAATTTCTCTTCATGATGTTCATGATTTTCATTTGATTCATTTTAAACTCAGATAAGATATTGCAGTTTCTTAGTTTCATACAGTAGTGTTTCTCATGACGTCACCTCTAGAAAGCCGAGGAGCTGTTTATCTCCGTGTAATCAGGTCAGGGGCTCTTTAAAGGAATCAGATCTCATTCTTCGGCCCTCATTTACAATATCGCCCTCATCTCTGTCTGGTCTTATCGTCTTATGTAGTTGTACTGTGTTATCAGAGTTTAACTCCACCTAGATAGTTTAAATGTCTCCAGTATATGAAACTCTGGAATTGTCAGTATTGTAGTGTTAACTCTTACAGTTAATAATCTACTAGCTGCTTCACAGTTAACTACAAATAATTGTTACACACATATTTTGTTCTATATCCCAAAAAATATTTGATTTACCGGTATTATCATTTAACAGTTTCAGACAAACTGAGCTTCATATGAAAATTGTTGAGGTTTGCTGAAAGTGGATATGTGACAAATAAGTTAAAGTTCAACTTGTACTTATTCCCAAAAACTTCAGGTAATGTATGTTGTGTATTTTTTATCACAGGGCTTTAAAGAAAAGTAAAATGTGTCAACATTAATTTAATAATGAATTAATCAACAATGCGGCAACTGACATCAGTGATCAAATGATTCATTGTGCAAACCGTCATCATGTCCATCATCACTCGATTTGTATGATTTTGCATAACATGTTTTTTTCTTAAAGCATGAAAAATTACAGAATGTTTGAACCAAATCATTTTAGATGGTACACTAAGGTTCAAAATCAATGCCAAAGTAACAAAGAATCAACTTTGATAGTGAACATAGAGCCTAAATATCTCATAGCTTCATCCATCATTTCACTTTCACCATAACGTCGACCCCCAGGGGCCACTGTAGTCCCACATGTAGGGTCTGTATTGGTAAGTTTTGCAGAAGGAGGTGAGCAGTGATGATCGGACCAGCTCGTCTCTCAGGCCCAGTCCCTCCGCTTCGTACGCGTCCTGACAGAACTCTGACGTCTGCTGCTTTCGTTTCGTCTTGTACCTCCTGTTCTGAAACCAGATTTTCACCTGGGTCTCGGTTAGTCTTAAGGTGCTGGCCAGGTGAGCCCTCTCTGGGGCGGAGAGGTATTTCTGGTCGTTAAATTTCTTCTCCAGTTCGAGCACTTGGAGGTGTGTAAACGCAGCTCTGGAGCGCTTCTGTTTGACCGTGGAGGAAAAACTGCTGGACTCTGAGGTGCTGGGACAGGATGGGTCCAGAGACTCTGTAAAGTAAAGATGTGATCAAGTCATTAAGGGGGGAAACTACTCTGTAACAAGTGTAGTCTGCATGCCACTATGTACCACTATGAATAAAAAATACTCCCAGAAAAACATTTTTTTCCACTTTAAACTGTATTTTTATACAACTTTGCCACAACTTCTCTTGATACAGACCTATGATTTAAAGATTTATTCCATTTACTAAAACATTATTCTGCAAATCAAAGTCAAACAAACACCATTATCCATTACATCCCTGCTATTGAAAGCCTGCAGGAGCTCACCTGTCTGCACTCCAAGTTGCTCTGACAACTTTTCAGATTCTTCTTTCCACTGTGAACATCTTTCCATCTTCTGTGAGCAGCATTTTCCAATAAATCCAGTGCCATCCTTAACGGAGAGGATGTCCTCTATGAGGAAGGAGGTCAGAGGTTTGACGGTGTCAGACATTTCCCTCCAGTAATCCACAGGTCAGAGGCCTCTCGGTGGCAGAGGGCTAACAGCCGGGGGACGTGTGATGCAGTGTGTCTCCTCACACACTCACACAGTCTGAATTTATACAAGAGCAGGGGCGGGTTTACTCCGACTGCACCGGCAAGTGAAGGAGGCGGGCCGAGTTGTATGGCCAACTACTCTACTTCCACCTTCAGTGACTTTCATTTGTTTGCCTCTTCAGATCAACTTGAGGGGAATTTCAGAGATCAAAACATGATAGTGTCTTATCTTAAAGAAGTCTTGTACTTTTTCATGTGATATGTTTCGATAATTTTTGTTTTTAAATCATGTTATGCATATGACATGCTCATGAAAACAAACACATTTTGTTGTAAAATGCACGGTTTATGTACTTTTAATCTATACTTGATATGCACATTTTGTGACATGATTCCCTTTTTTTTCTTTTTTTTATATATATATTTTATCCACAACTATACACCAAGTTGTCAATTCATAAAGTACACTAATACAGTCTAATATAACAGCACTGCAATGATTCAAATGTAGGGTCATATTGGAAGATGTAGTTTGTGGTGCTGTTGTACTGAAAAAACAGAGTATAAATATACTCATTGTATTGCATTATACAGAGAAGTGTCTAATATTTAGTCTATCCTATTAACAAAATATTTGAATCTTCTCATAAAATATAATTTAGTGTATGTATACTATAGGTTTTGTATAATGTAGTTTAATCCCATATTTTGTATGATCTACTTACACAATATCGAAGCTAAATGAACTTTGTGACTTACAAAATGAGCTAATAAACCAGCATCAGATAGGCAAACAGCGTGTTTTTATTTGTCATATGTGTGTCCACAGTGATAATATCAGAGTATATGATGGATAATCACTCTCAAATTGAATGTCATAGTAGTTAAGTGGATTTATTCATGCCCCCATCAGTTTAGTATAGTAACCTGGTCGTCTGCGTCTGCAGGGAGTCTGCAGTAGGAGGTCGGGGGGGCGGTCAGAGTGGGTGGTCGTACCTACCGGAGCACTAATGACTTCGACACATTGAGGCCGGCTCCTGAAACAGACCCGGTCACTGCTCGGTGGCTGTTTATTTGTTGTTCTCCGTGATTCGGCCTGACTTTCTCCTAGAGAATGAGGCGTTTACTAGCAGTGTCTGTGCTCCTCTGGGAGTTCATGCTTCATTTGGAAATGTAGGTATGATAAACATGATCCTCTCCGTGGCCCCTGGCCCCGCTGACTCCTCCAGCTTCCCTGGCACCAGCCACACACCGAGCAGTCACCAACGGCACAATGTTACATTGATGACTGCTTGCATTATCATGCTTTAGTTTGATGAAAGTGCAGCAAATACACTTTCTCTTTCATTAATGTGGTATGTACTTTATGTGCAATAGGAATATAAAGCGGCACTGACTGATAAAGTTGAGCGTGACCTGTGCCGTTATGTGGATCATCATTTATAAAAGCCATCTGTTTTAAACAGTGGTGGAACGTAACTAAGTACATTTACTCAAGTACTTAAGTTGAGATACTTGTACTTTATTTGAGTATTTCCACATTATGCTACTTTATACTTTTACTCCACTACATCTCAAATATTATACTTTTTACTCCACTACATTTATCTGACACTTGTAGTTCCTTTTTACATAAATAAACCCCCATAATATAACACTGTGATAGGAGCCGTCAAGCACAACGACTTTTACTTTTGATACTTTAAGTACATTTTACTGATAATACATCTGTACTTTTACTTAAGTAACATTTTGAATCAGGAGTTTTACTTGTAATAGAGTATTTTTAGACTATGGTAGTACATTTTACTGTCAAAACTTCTGTACTTTTACTTAAGTAACATTTTGAACCCAGAGTTTTACTTGTAATGGAGCATTTTTAGACTGTGGTAGTACATTTTACTGATAATACTTCTGTACTTTTACTTAAGTAACATTTTGAATCAGGAGTTTTACACGTAATGGAGTATTTTTAAATTGTGGCATTTCTACTTTTGCTTAAGTAAAAGATCGGAGTACTTCTTCCACAGCTGTTTTTTAATCTACTGAGGTTCCTCTTAAGCATTAGCTGCTGTCTTGTCAACACAGTATTAAGATCAGCAGTATGATACGTTTCACCTTGAATTCTTTGTCTGTGACCGTCTGTCTGCAAAAGCTGTAAGCACAGAGAGCTTTCACCTGTCTGTCTAGGCACACTTTTGATTTTTAAAACCTTTATGTGTATAGTTTTTACCAAAAAGTGCTGAATATGGAATATTTTTTTGAAAAAAGGGCTTCCAGCTTCCAAATTTTAGCAACTTTCTGATTCCACTGAAAATTTAGAGTTTTTTTCGGGTTTATGTCACTTTGAGCGCATATTTGGTTGTCATCAAAAGCTTGTTCACTTGGCCACATGAAGTCATACACAAAGCCAGCAGTGAGAGTGACTCTACCGACTATGCTGTCATCCTTTGCCCTTATTCTGAGACAATCCACATGATTGCTCTTAGTTGAAAACAATGACATTTCCTTCCTATTTATTGTCTCCTGAGCATTCACTGCACAGATATTTGGCTGCATAGTAGTGCATCAGATGTGACGCAGCAGAGTGTCTGACCTTTGAGCCCGGGAAGACATTTGTCTTCCGCAGCACAAACTATGCGGTGACAACGTTTTCTTTGAGCCACCGAAAGTTGTTGTGCCGTCAGTCTCCTGTTGTGCTCCTGCTGTTTCTTTGTCTAAGATGACGAGTAGTGAGACTTTGTTGTAACAGTTAGATTTGTCACAGTTTTATCTGCTCAGCATCAGTGTTGTATTATGCTGTACACCTGGCTTCTTGCACAACTTCTTCACTCCATGTGGCATAACAAGTATGTCATCTGATTGAACAGGTCAGTCAGAGGTTCACAGACAAACCTTTTATAACAAAATGATCCATTTTAATCCTTCTAAATTGTTTTATTACATTTTTTAACAGAAAGTATATCAAAGTATACAAAACAAAAATCTCCTAGTCTCTCCATCCACCACCTCCCAGTGTCAATTCCTTTCTAAACCCCATTTTAATTTGTAAAAACTTGTATTTATTCAGCCTATTTGTGCGATATCATGTTGGCATAAATTAGTTTTTCGTCATGAATAAGTGACGTAGTGGTCTTCCACTAGAGGGAGCCTTAAAGCCAAAGTCCTCACAGAGTAACAAAGCCAGCAGCAGCCACTTCAAACTACAGGAACAACCACACAATGAGCTGTTTTACCAAAGGATTAGTTTGAAGAGAGTCTGATTTTGCACCGACAATAGTTATCTTCTATCCTCCTATAGCTCTTTAGTGGTTACAGGGTGGACGGTTGGACAGAGGAGATCTGATCCTGAGTCTGTGAATCATCTCGGCACCAATCATAAACACCAGATAATCCGACTGGCATTTCTATTACACAGCCAGAGACGTATCTGAAGCTGACGTATAACATTACAGCATGAGTTAAAACCTTTTTGAGTAAACCATAATGGGTCTTTCACTGGTGGCCAGACTCACGTCACTGTCTATTTAAACTGACCGTCATCATCGCAGGGTAATCAGGCATCTTTATTCAGTAGGTATTCTGCTTTCATTCATCTCTCTCTCTCTCACACACACTCACACACTCACACACACACACACAGAGGCAAACTGTTACAAAAATCACACAATAAAACATAATTTAGCAGTGCTTTAGTGAAAGTGTGAAAGTGAACTAGCTACCGTAGATCACATTTTTACCATATTGCATATTTTCAGGACTCTACAATCTCTACAGATTGTAGTTTGAAAAAATAGTTATTTAAAGCAGCAGTGGGAAGAAATGGAGCAAATATGATTTTAAAAAGTTATTTTTATAAAACGGTGACTATATCCTGACAGTAGTGCAGGTAATCTGAAAAAAATCATGTGCCTCTGTGTCCTCCGGTGTCGTCCGGTGCTCCTAATGGCATCTGCAAGATTTCACAGACCGGAGGAAAACAACCAATCAGAACTGAGCTGGAGCCTTGCCGTCTCTGAGCAGCTGTCAATCACTCCTGAAATCCGATCAAACAGTCAAACTAGGCAGCGCTGATCAAATATGAATCAATATTCTGTTACTGTAATGCCTATTTCTTATACTGATTAGCTGTAAAATGAGAAAGTTTGTGACCCGGCAGCCATGTTGAGATCAGTTGAGGAAATACCAAGCACCGCCCACCAGCCGGAGAAAACTTTCTCATCTTACAGCTAAACGGTACACTACAAGATGTTTCTGAAAACATTTGAGACGAGAAATAGGTATTACAGTAACAGAATATTGATTCATATTTGATCAGCGCTGCCTAGTTTGACCGTTTGATCGGAGTTTGCGAGCGATTAACAGCTGCCTCCGTTGAATGAACAGCCAATAGGAACGCTATCTCTCTCTGAAATGACCTGTGATTGGCCAAAGTCTCCCGTCACCGGCTAGATTTTTTAAAGCCTGAAAACAGAGCCATGAGGAGGTGCAGAAGTCTACTTTTCTCTCAGAACACTTGAATTACAATATGCTGAGACGTTATTATGGATTTTTTGCCCAATGATGCCAAAAACGTTCTGCCTACTGAAGCTTTAAAGGGTAACGCCACCTAAATTAAGAATTTCAATATGTTATTTCCATGACCTAGTAAAGCTCAATCAATATGTGTAAGCATGAGCTACTCTCTCTAAAAGCCAGAAACCAGAGTCTCAAACTTGTGATGTCATAGGGTATAAAGTCTGGAGCTGCTCCATAGACGATGAACGGGAGACTGACTTTGTGTTGTTTTCTTTTTTATACCCAAATGAGCTTTATTCTATTGTAGTGTTGTGAGCTGTGGAACAGAAAATGTTCCCATATACTCCCCCGGGTGCTCTCAGTGTCATCTAGAAGATCTCTCCTATTCATTGTCTATGGAGCAGCTCCACACGTTATACTCTATATACATCACAAGTTTGAGTTTTAGCACTCTAGTTTTGGGATTTGGGAGAAAGTTTTTCATGTTTACTAATATTTTTTAACTGTCTTAGACCAAAGAGTAACATGTATGAATTTTAGAAATGTCCGCATAGTTCCCCTTAGTATTCCTTTTGCATATTTGTGACCGAAAAATGTGATTGATTTTTAGGTATTTCTTATTTTTGCATAAGTAAGAAATATCAGATAAAGACACACCCACCATTAACATACCTGCTGCAGAGCCTTCTGCTTCTCTGACACACTCACACACACTCACACAATGAGGCATTATCTGATCTGGTGAAGTGTCTCTGGTCTCCTCTCTGTCTACAGCTTCATCCTTATCTGTGCAGAGATGCTCTTTCAGCTGCTCTCTGAGGTGTTTCTCCTCCTCAGGCCCTTTTGGCTCAGACTGCTGCATGTCCATTAAGAGTGACACACACTCAAGTTTTACTCAATTCATTGATTCATTATTTGATAGGCTATATAGAGTATTATTTAATAACGCTGGAGCATGTGTAGCGCATAAACTATTGACTTGTTTTAATGTTAAAATCTAAAAAACTTGTTATAATCTTTTGAGGTGATAATTTAAATCCCTCCATTCATTGTGGATTTACTACCCTTTTTTTTTTTTTTACAAGTTGCCATATAATGTATTAACCTTCAGGTGCTGGACTATAGTTTAACAGCATGAAATTAAATGAAGCAGAACTATATTTTTTGCAGCACAAGTGGATTGAGTCCTATACTATCTGCAGCTCATCAGTGAGTGACAGGTCAGACTGGAACTGTTTCCCGTTTGATTGAAAGTTAGAAAAAGTTAAAGAGCCACTCTGTCTGCGGGTTTGTTTACCAAGCAAAGCTCCAGGACAGGACAAGCTCTCCGGCCTTATCAGCGGATTTTGTGAATGGGACAATAATGAGCTCAGTTTGATAGAGCAGAGCAGTGCTGTCAGGTCAGATGTCACTTCATCCATTAGTCTGTTTGATGGCCTTCTGTGATAATAAACCTGCTCCATCACAGATCACTAAAGGCTTTCTAATCAGGCATGTTAGATCCGAAGAGGAACATTACACATTTTAACTGGGAGAACTAGCAGATTTAATATTATTTAAGCTAGTTAGAGTTTATACCTTTTTTTTTTTTTTTTAAACATTTTTGGACAGTAGGTGTAAACTTTTAGGCTAAATATGTAATAATCCTTAACTCAATGATAATAATAATAACAATTACCTGTTTAAAAACACTTTTTTTTCTTTAACCTTTAATTAACCAGGAGTAAAAAACTAATTGAAATTAAAAATCACTTTTTCCAAGAGTGTCCTGGCCAAGATAGACATATATAAAAGACATTAAACAAATATAACAATTTGAAAAAGGATGACAAAATGGACTTATAATTTTCAAATGAAATTGATATAAAATGATTTAATTTTAGTCCCTGGAAGCAAATTAGTAGCATATATAAACGTTGTGGAATAGTTGGCATAACACGAACTTTATAACCAATATTATATATAGATATATAGATATATAGATATAGATGGATAGATAGATAGATAGATAGATAGATAGATATAGAGATATATCTATATAGATATAAATATATATAACACAAACTTTATGACCAATA
>CAKALU010056361.1:0-16165 GCA_916700995.1 Hozukius guyotensis | reverse complement strand
TGTGTGTATATTAATATAGATTAATTCATGTGTTAATAGGTGGGCAATGTTGCTGCAGTAGTTGTAGGTCTGTGTGTGTATTAATATAGATTAATTCATGTGTTAATAGGTGGGCAATGTTGCTGCAGTAGTTGTAGGTCTGTGTGTATATTAATATAGATTAATTCATGTGTTAATAGCTGGGCAATGTTGCTGCAGTAGTTGTAGGTCTGTGTGTATATTAATATAGATTAATTCATGTGTTAATAGGTGGGCAATGTTGCTGCAGTAGTTGTAGGTCTGTGTGTATATTAATATAGATTAATTCACGTGTTAATAGGTGGGCAATGTTGCTGCAGTAGTTGTAGGTCTGTGTGTGTGTGTGTAACACTGTGGCTGAGCTGCAGCTGCAGACACACCGTCTCTCTGTGTGAGACATGAATCAGTCTGATGAACGGGTCAAACTCAGGTCAGATGCATGTTCGGCTCAGTGGCCCAGACGTCGGTCTCTTCCTGTATTAAAGTATGAACTGACAACACAACGCTGGAGAGGAGCTGGTGGATGTGATGGAGAGGCTTTAACAGTACTCTCAGTAGACACATCGTTTATTTGGACATCAGATAAAACCTTGTTACACTTTCACGAGTGTGCAGCTGTAAAGGGTAACTTTGGTATTTTTCAACCTGGACCCCATTTCTCTGTTTTTGTGTCTACCTGATTGATGGGGAATTTGTGAAACTGGTCCAGTATTGAGGGAGAACGCTGCAGCTGCCAGCTGTTAAACGGGCTGTAATGTAATTATTTGGGGCAACCTGGTACCGTCGGTTTAATAGAGGTGGGAAAAATCGATTCACCTATGTATCGCAATTATTATTATTATTGTTTTTTTTACGATTTCTAAATAGATGTTTTAATGTCAGAATCGATATATTTGCTTCATCTGAGTCTATATGGATGTAGAAGGAAGTTACCGCTTTTATTGTTGTAGTCTGAGTATCGGGACGTCATATCCGTTCCGTATCCGTCAACCAAAACAAACCTCAGAAAGTATAAAACGTTGGAGGGTCAGCGTGGATACGACCTGCACCCTCCCATGTTAAATCCAGCGTGGTAAACACTACACATCCAGTAAAGGATGGAAACACTTTGGGTTTCACACATTGCAGGAAAAGCAGAGCTAGACATCACGGCTAAAGCCGCACGCTAACTCTGTCACGGACAGGAAACGTTATCGTATCGCGGTAACGTGCGGTCAAGCCGGCAGTCGCTCTCATCTCGGTGGTCAAATGGTGCCGACGCTACAACTGTAGAGCACCCATATACTGACATTTGTGTTCTCTGCATTCAAACGGCCCCGATGGAGCTGACCATGGATGGATAAAGAGAACGGAGCTGGATAATAAATGTAATAAATAATTCCTGACAATGACTGATATATTTGACTTCAGGACATCTCTGACTACATACATGCTGAAAATCAAACATTTTTACTGGATTCATTTAGAGGTTTTCCAAAGTAAAAGTCCCTAGAAGTGTATGATTCAACTTGTTCCCATGGTCTAGTGGTAAACAAGTTAACAACAATCACAATAAATCACAATATCGAATCACAATACTTAAAAATCACAATACATATTGAATCAGCACCAAAGTATGGTGATAGTATAGAATCAGGAGATAGGTGGATTGTCCCAGCTCTAGTGTTTACATCCACTAAAAGTTCTTGTTGTCACTGACAGGATCAGATCAGATTATTATTCTAGTATCTGACATTATGAATCCTACAGAGAAATAAAAACTGTTTTCTGACCTTTCTCTTGATCCGATCTGTTTGTCATTGTGTCCAAGTCCCGCTCAAGGAGACGTCTCGTTGTGAAATCTGAATATCCGTATACTCTGACTCAAATAAATACGGGTGGCCATCAGATTCAAAGAGCTCATCCACATTGTGGAACTCATCTAAGCTTCACTTTCAGTCCTCCAACACAACAAAGCACTCGTGTTTCCACCGTGGATGTATTCCACTATTCCGCGGCTGTCTTCCGGCAACACGTCACCTCGCCAGATTTCACAACGAGACTTCTCCTTCAGCGAAACTCTTTCATAATGTCAGACACATATAATAACAATCAGAGCCCGTCATGGTAAAAACCAGCACTGTTAGTGGACGTAAATGGCGGTGCCAGTTTGACCCGATAGGATTACATTACAGCCTGTGTGTAGCTGCCGTCTACAGCGCTCTCCCTAAATACTGGACCAGTTTCACACACTGCTGTCCCTGTTATGGTACGTGTCCACAGCCTCTGACCTTTCCACGCTTCCCATTCATTGTCTATGTAAGCAGCCGTGCAATGCATTCTGGCAGCGTGACGGCGTGATTCAGGAGACGGGGCGTCACCTCGCCCGCTCCTCATTTGCATAAAGTTGAGGTCTCGGCATCTGACGTGACTCGCCGCCTCTGGAAACTCTCTGGAAACTCTCTGGAAACTCTCTGGAAACTTTTAAACTAACTGTTGTCGATCTAAAGTAAAGACAGATTCATCTGCATTAGGGATGCTCATTTTGAAAAATGTTCTTAACCGACCCTCCCTAACCGATTATTAACCGTTAACCGACAAGATTTGTGCCTCGTACCAGCTGCAGTGTATGAGTACAGTTTATTCGTCGCTGAATAAATGCTACAAAACTACTGCTCCTCCTCTCTGCTAAAGCGAGCCAGAGACCGGAGCCGACTTCCTGTATCCTGCAACTCCAGCGTTAATCGGTTAAAATCCTTAATGTCGGTTAAACGGTTAACTATGGACATCCCTAATCTGCAGGGATTATTTCTCTCATTAAATGTTGTCAGTGAGCTATTTTCATGATAGAAGAGAAGAAAGTTTCCAAACAAGCCGCCGTGTTGGTTCTGGTTTGAAAGCTGGGAGCAGCAGCCCGCGAGGGAAAGCGTTCGTCCAATCAGGTGCTGAGTGTCTAGTGCAGCCCATCAAGCGTCCAATGCTGAGAAGAGAGGAGATCCCTCGCCATAAGAAACACAACCCTGTGGACACCAACCATTAGTCCGTTAGACAGAACAATATGGGAAAGTAGGATCCAGGTTGAAAAATCCCCTTTAAGTGTATGTATTGTTTTCATTTCTCCATCCTCCTCCACCTCTTCATCACGTCTCTACAACTGGATGGAGACCTCCAGATCCCCGTTGCTTTCTACTTTCTTCATGTAATCAGATCACATCCCTGAATGATGTGATGTAATGACGCCCAAAGCGATGCTTGTTTCACTCAGCTAACACGAGCTAAAGATGCTCTGCTGCTGTCCTGAAGAAGTGATCTCTCAGTTGATTGTGTGAGTCATTAGATCACCATAGACCTGTTTCCTTCTGGTCCAAAGCGTGCTCCAGTCTCTTGGCCAGCATCTCACCAGCTGGTTGGTCTCATTGATTGGACAGTGGTTGTCCTTTGTCTTCATTATCAGGACATAATGGTACCCGGAGAGATTAGAAGAGAGTGAGATGAAATATTAGTGTGCAGCAGCCCTGTAGAACTCCTCAGGGATCCTCTGGATCAGTTAATGACTCATCAGGATTTCTCTCCTCTCAGAGATCCTGGCGCAGCGCCGGTGGAGAAGAAGAAGAAGGGAAAGAGGAGAAACCAGGAGCTGGCTGTCCAGGAGGGGGCCGAGAGTGACGACACTACCTCAATGTCAGCCCTCAACATGCGAGGAGAGGACAGCCAAGACCTCCTGGACAACGCCGTGAGTTGACACACGCACACACACACACACACACACACACACACACACACACACACACACACACACACCCTGGACACAATACTGTGATTTACACATGTGTAGTTAAAGGGGATATAAGATTTACATGATAACCCACGCAGTACAGACGAGTATGGAATTTGATTTTAGTAATTTTCAGGTCTGGATATATATATATATGTATATATATATATATACACACACACATACTTTTTTTAGCCAGGTTAAAAACTCATTGAGATTAAAATCTCTTTTCCAAGAGCGACCTGGCCAAGAGGGCAGAACAAAATAAAAATAAAAACAAACACAAGCAGATCAATACAACTGTCACACTACAACACAACACAACATCCAGGTTGCATGCAGCGACATCCGGGTTGCATGCAACGACATCCAGGTTGCAGACAACGACATCCAGGTTGCATGCAGCGACATCTGGGTTGCATGCAACGACATCCGGGTGACATCTTGATGTTGCTGAATGGAAGGCAAGAAGTGAGGCGTGCGACTGAACACACAGTCCTACGCAGAGCTGCCGCTACGCCTGCTAAACAGCTCCGCCCAAGTGTCTTATAGCTGAACCAAATCCGGACATCCGCCACCAAATTAGTTTGAAAGGAAATGCGTCAATATCTTTGAATTGCATATAAATAAACATGAACATAAATAAAAATTACGCTTGTATGAACATTTATGAGTTATGCAGGGATGTAGTTATCAGTAAAGTCAACAGACTATCTTTTCTGTGTAAAGGCCCAGACAAACCACGCCGACCTCAAACATCAGATGTTTGACAGTGGTACTTCCTGTGCAGAGCTGTGGACTGAACGGCCACAGTGGACAAAAGCAAATTTTCCGAGGACTGGCTGGGCAATCCCAAATATAAAGCCGGGTTGGTTTGGGATTCCAGATGGGAAAAAAAAGCTGAATGCAAACGTTGTATAAAATCGTTGGACATCTCCAACACGGGGAGGCGGTAGTTGTGTTGTGACAATTAGCAACATCCTCTTTTTTTCTTTTCTTTTTTTTTAATGGTGCTAAAACAAAACAGCAGTGACTTTACAAGTAATACAACCATGATAAGAACAGCGGAGAAATAGCCAAGAAAAGAAGCATCCAGTTGTTCATGTCACAGAGATATCAATGCATCATTATGAATTTGACGACTAATACACCTTTTAATAATCTTGCATACATCACAGCATCCACAGTAGCTAAGTAGCAGCAAATGATTGAACTTCCCATCATGCCGTTCGTCTGGTTTTCCTCTTTCCATCTTTGCATTTCTATTTTTCCTTTCTTTCCTCTTCTTGTTTCTTGATCCTCTGTCATTCGCTGTCTCTTCTTTTCCTCTTTCCATCTCGCCTCCCGTTCCCTCTCTCCTTCCTCTCACATTCCCCCTCGATTCACCCCGATATCTCATCGTATTATATCCTCCATGTCTTCCTCACTCTGTTCCTCGTCCATCTTTATTCCTCATCTCTTCTCTCTCCTCCCTCTCCATTCATCTATCTTCCCTCCTCCTCTGTAGAAGCGGCGTTCAGGACGTCAGGTCAAGAGGAGGAAGTACAACGAGGATTTGGACTTCAAGGTGGTCGACGATGACGGAGAGACCATCGCAGTTCTTGGAGCAGGTCGCATCTCAGCGCTCAACGCCACCGCTCTGGCGTGGCAGGCCGAGGTGAGAAAGGACTCCGAATACCTCTCTCTTTATTTCACTTTTTCCTCCTGTCTCCTGTTACTTCATCTAAGTTTTGAATATAATAATACACAGTGGCGAGCGCAGCTTAAACATGAGCTGAAACTGACACAGTTGGTGTAGCTCTTATTGTCGTCCGGGTGGAAACAGTCGGGATTATACACACTGTTCAGTTCCAGAAACGGGATGAGATAACGAAAAGGAAAAAAGAAAGTGTGAAAATTTGCCATTAATTGGGAGAATTGTGACCCCGGGAGGAAACCGGGAGAGGGAAATGAGAAACGGGAGGGTTGGCAAGTATGTCCTTTAGTGAATTGAGCCGTCAGTTGCTGGTGTTGGTCCACCTGGATGAAGCAGGCTAATACAGCAGCCTCGCACTGAATCCCAACGTCAGGACGGTTCTAATGGTCAGATCTGTTGATTTAATTTGATGGTCATTTTAGAGGCTGAAGTCTACGCTGCTGTCTGATCACAAACTGTGTGAACTGACCTTCATCCCTGTAGACAGCTCATTTGTCTGTCTGTCTGTCTCTCCGTCCGTCCCTCAGGAACCGCCTGAGGACGAGGCCAACATCATTGAGAAGATCCTGTCTGCCAAATTCGTGAAGAAAGAGGTGACACACACACACATTTAGTGTGTATTATGTTGTTTTTCCTCTCACTCTAAAATCTCCTGCTGCTCTTCATATATTTATTTCTCCTTATTCCCCCCCCCCCCCTCCTCTACTTAGACTTCATCATCAGAGGACCAGGCGGAGGAGACGGAGGAGTTTTATGTCAAGTTCAGAAACTTGTGAGTCTCTCTTCATCATTATCCCTACATTTCCATATGTCTGTTATTGTTGGATATCGTTTAGCTGACGCCCTGAAGGCTGTACACTATATACACTTTATACACACATCAGCCATAACATTCAGACCACTGACAGGTGAAGTGAATAACATGGATTATCTGGTTACCATGGCACCTGGCAGTGGGGGGGATATATTAGACAGCAAGTGAACATTTTGAACTTTGAACTTTGTGTTGGAAGCAGAACAAATGGGCCAGCGTAAGGTTGTGAGGGACTTTGACGAGGGCCAGATAGTGCTGACTAGACGACCGGGTCAGAGCATCTCCAGAACTGCGGCTCTTGTGGGATGTTCCCGGTCTGCAGTGGTCAGGACCTACCAGAAGTGGTCCAAGGAAGGAAAACCGGTGAACCGGCGACAGGGTCAGACCCGAGGCTCATTGATGCACGTGGGGAGCGAAGGCTGGCCCGTGTTGTCTGATCCAATAGAAGAGCTACTGGAGCTCAAACTGCTGAAAAGTTAATGCTGGTTCTGATAGAAAGGTGTTAGAACACACAGTGAGGAGCAGTTTGTTGCGTACGGGGCTGCGTAGCCGCAGACCGGTCAGGGTGCCCGTAGCTGACCTAATGTTATGGCTGATCGGTGTATGTACCGGTACGTTGTGCCAAGTGCAGCTCTGTGTTGGTAGAAGGTCCGGTCTGTTTTGTGCTCATTGGGGAAGAGGCTCAGGTAGAGGGGGGCAGCGTTGCCAGATGTCACGAGAGAAACAAGCTACCAGGTCTGTAGAAACGAGCCCAAAAGAAGCAACTCTCCCCACAAAAAAGCCCAAAACAAGCGACCTGACCTACCACAATATGAGAGAGAGAGGACCACTTGATCCCTTCATAGAAATTCTTAACTAAATTTAAAGAAGTTGAACATTTAATTAAATTTTAGTGACTTTATTTCAGCTACTTTATCAAATGTAGTAAATTTAAACACAGTCAGTGAAATGCTATTAAAACACGTTCAGACTATACGCAGCCTATTTAAAAAACTCTCACAGATATTAACATATAATCTGCAATATTATTATCATGTTTCATCAGTGGGACCAGTCACATCGTTATTCATTGATCCTACGTGTCTGATTTTTACTATTTAAACTGAGATTACAGATTATGTGTAATGAACTCGTTGGTGGAGCTGCTCTAACAGACTGACCGCTGTCTCCGTCACAGTGTCATAAAAATGTTTGCAAACAAAAGGACACACAGAGGTTTTATTCTGAGCTGACGGTGACTTGATGCTGTGTGATATTTGAATGTGAGGTCAAAATCAGAGTTGTGTACGGATCCTGCAACAGGACAAACTAGACCGGTACAGAGGAGAGAGACAGGAGCCCATATAAGGGCGGCTCAGAGGGTAGAGCTGGTCGTCTACCAATCGGAAGGTTGGTGGTTCGATTAGTGTAAAGTGCTTTGAGTGGTCAGAAGACTAGATATAAATGCAAGTCCATTTACCATTTACCATAAGCAACTACACTTTAGAAAACAAGCCCCAAAAAAAAAACACAACCGGCCACTACCAATATTTGTAAGTGACTTTTCAGGAAAACAAGCCTAAAATCACTGATAATAAGCGGCCTTGTGAACTCTGAGAGGGGGTCTCTAGACTGCTGCTGTTCATTGGTTGTAACAGGTGAACCAGGTCAGGGTTATAGGACTCTGATCAGACCAGGACAACAGCTGCTTCTTTAGGCTCATCGATGACAGACAAAGAAATGTCCTAACGTCCTCCCTAGTGAACCTCCGACACGTCCCGGGTGTCTCCGTGCACATGTCCCCCTCACGGGCGTCTTGACTTTGTTGGAGCTGCAGCCCGTCTGGATCTCTGGAGACGGTTGTATCTGTGAGGAAGGCCCTACACAGATATACCATCATTATTATGATCATCAGTTATTCTCAGGGGAGGGGGGGGGGAATGAATAAAACATGACTCACACTGAACGCTTTATTTAGAATAATGTATTCACAGATTATAAAGTTACAGAGAAGTGCCCCAAGTCTAATATTTGTAGTGTAAAGTCATTATTGTACATTATCAGATGCATAAGGAGCTCAGGAACTGCATGGCGAACACTGCAGTGACATTTCTGTTTATCCATTTATAGATCGGGGTTTATGGATTAAATCATGCATGTCAACCTGTCGCCATAGTAACAACATCAGTTCTGCTTTCCTTCCCATTGACTAGTGGTGAGGGAGAAACATCCTCCCTCCTCCCTGTAGTCAAGGATTCAGCCTAAAGAGTGTGTAGGACACAAAGGACACCGTGTCTGTTCACTGACCCGAGATCTGTTTTGTGTTTTCACCAGGGCTGTCAAAGTTAACGCAAATTCGCTTTAACGCCACTAATTTCTTCAACGCATTAACGCAACTTATGATTGTAGAAGAAGGAGGTTAAATAATCCTCCAAATTTACGCTAAATTTTGGTGAGGAAAAACGGTCATGCCTTGACCTTTGACCTCCAGATATGTGAATGTAAAGGGGTTCTATGGGTACCCACGAGTCTCCCCTTTACAGACTTGCCCACTTTATGATAATCACATGCAGTTTGGGGCAAGTCATAGTCAAGTCAGCACACTGACACACTGACAGCTGTTGTTGCCTGTTGGGCTGCAGTTTGCCATGTTATGATTTGAGCATATTGTTTTGTGCTAAATGCAGTACCTGTGAGGGTTTCTGGACAATATGTGTCATTGTTTTGTGTTGTTCATTGATTTACAATAATAAATATATACATACATTCGCATAAAGCAGCATATTTGTCCACTCCCATGTTGATAAGAGGATTAAATACTTGACAAATCTCCCTTTAAGGGACATTTAGAACAGATAAAAAATGTGTGATTAATCACGATTAACTATTTTAATTGATTGACAGCCCTAATTTTCACACGATTGTATTTTGATCCACCAAATGACACTTCAGGTGTAGGACAGTAACTCCTTTTGAACTTATTTTTGAATGATTAAATAATGCAGAGCCAGGTTCTAAACAATGGACCCAGGATATTTCATCCTCGTTGTCAACAAGCTTGTTTGGAGCCAAGATGAAAATAATGCAAGTTGAACTCTGTCATATTAAAACACTGACCTGAAATCATATATTTCAGTCCTATTTCCTAATATTTTGTGGTTGTTTGATGCAGAAATGATGGGAGACTGATATGTTCACATCCCTTTACTTGAGGGCTCGACTCTGTCCTGGTGTGTTAGGTCTTGAGTTTTTTTGATGGGCATTTATTCGTCTAATAAATATTTTTAAATTGATTTTTAATCCACATGCTTCAGTAAATGAATGTTTGTTTGTTGTGTTATTTTAGTTCCTACCTTCACTGTAAGTGGGCCACTCTGGAGGAGCTGGAGAAAGACCCCCGAATCCACCAGAAGATTAAACGCTTCAGGACCAAACAGGCCCAGATGAAACACATCTTCACTGAGGTAACCGTTAACACACGGACGCTCTTAGTCGACTTTCATTCATTACATTCATTACATCCAACGTGCAGCAGTAAATATATACAGCAGTAAATATATGTAGCAGTAAATATATGTAGCAGTAAATATATGCAGCAGTAAATATATGCAGCAGTATATATATGTAGCAGTATATATATGTAGCATTAAATATATTTAGCAGTAAATATATGTAGCAGTAAATATATGTAGCATTAAATATATGCAGCAGTAAATATATGCAGCAGTATATATATGTAGCAGTAAATATATGTAGCAGTAAATATATGCAGCAGTAAATATATGTAGCAGTAAATATATGCAGCAGTATATATATGTAGCATTAAATATATGTAGCAGTAAATATATGTAGCAGTACATATATGCAGCAGTAAATATATGTAGCATTAAATATATACAGCAGTAAATATATGTAGCAGTAAATATATGTAGCAGTAAATATATGCAGCAGTAAATGTATGCAGCAGTAAATATATGTAGCAGTAAATATATATGCATCAGTAAATGTATGTAACAGTACATGTATGTAGCAGTAAATG
Organism: Hozukius guyotensis; assembly: GCA_916700995.1. Classification (NCBI taxonomy): domain Eukaryota; kingdom Metazoa; phylum Chordata; class Actinopteri; order Perciformes; family Sebastidae; genus Hozukius; species Hozukius guyotensis. The sequence goes on along the minus strand of CAKALU010056361.1, from coordinate 5,865 downwards.
TATGTAACAGTAAATATATGTAGCAGTAAATATATGCAGCAGTAAATGTATGCAGCAGTAAATATATGTAGCAGTAAATATATATAGCAGTAAATATATATGCATCAGTAAATGTATGTAACAGTACATGTATGTAGCAGTAAATGTATGCAGCAGTAAATATATGTAGCAGTACATGTATGTAGCAGTAAATATATGCAGCAGTAAATGTATGCAGCAGTAAATATATGTAGCAGTAAATATATGTAGCAGTAAATATATGCAGCAGTAAATGTATGCAGCAGTAAATATATGTAGCAGTAAATATATATGCATCAGTAAATGTATGTAACAGTACATGTATGTAGCAGTAAATGTATGCAGCAGTAAATATATGTAGCAGTAAATATATGCAGCAGTAAATGTATGCAGCAGTAAATATATGTAGCAGTACATGTATGTAGCAGTAAATGTATGCAGCAGTAAATATATGCAGCAGTAAATATATGTAGCAGTAAATGTATATGCATCAGTAAATGTATGTAACAGTAAATGTATGCAGCAGTAAATGTATGCAGCAGTAGATATATGCAGCAGTAAATGTATTTATGTTTCCTGCTGTGACCCCCAGCAGCTCATTTCTCAGGTAATGATGCTTCTTCTTACGTCAGCGGACTAATTAGTCTGATCTTCTCAGGTCTTTAGACCGCGGTGAAAACGCAGACAACAACTGAAGGAACCTTTTAGTTCCTTGAAAAGTAGCTCCAGAGACTAAAAGACCGTTAAACCTTTGGTGGAAACTAGGGCTGAGCAAAATCTTCTGTCCCGATTTAGATCATTTCATATATCAATAACGATATATATGATGATATAGCATGTTTTCTGGTAATTCAATAAATAAATAGTGTATATGGAATAACGACATGGTAAAGCCTATTTTTGTATACTCCAGTATAAATTAAATACTTGACAGATGAATGAGTATTTTGTCATTTAATTAAGAACTTTAGTGCAAAATGAACAGAACCGTTTCAAGTGAAATTATAGAGAAAAAAATGAATAAATATTTCCAGCCATACACGGACTATGTTGACATGAATGCACACACATACAGAGTAATCAGATTAGAGTTAGTATCTGCTTGCTATTATCAGTTCAGACAACGTAATAGTGTATCACGATGTTTCGATATATGATTTCATTACCATACGATTCCATTGAAAGACGATAGATTTTCATATTGAATTGTCGCCCAGCCCTAGTGGAAACCCGGCTTATGCTCTCTTAAAAGCCACCAGACTCCATTCCCAAAACCAGTAATTTTACCTCTCAGAATACAGGAGTTGCTGCTCTACTTCAGAATTACTCACAAAAAAAGAAAATGAAAATATGAAGTAAATACATTAAGTGTAATAACCAATGATACAGAATCACATTAATATCCACTGGTGTGATGTTTCCACTCGGTCCAAAGTGTTCCCTGACAGTGATTAATAATGAATAATCTCTGGTTGTCCCTCTTTGTCTCTTTGTCCAGCCCGATGAGGACTTGTTTAACCCAGACTATGTGGAGGTGGACAGAGTGTTGGAGGTGGCTATTACCACGGATACCGAGACCGGAGAGGTAGGAAACGCATCAACACAGACGCCGTCACACAGCAGAGTGATCACGAGGCTCCTGTAACACTAGGGAAAAAAAATCCATTCCCTTATGTATCGTGATTTTTTTTTACGATTTTAAATAGATGTTTTAATGCCAGAATCGATATATTTGCTTCATCTGAGTCTATGTGGAGGTAGAAGGAAGTTACCGTTATTGTTGTAGTCAGAGTAACGTGACGTCTTATCCGTTCCGTATCTGTCTACCAAAACAAACCTCGGAAAGTCTAAAACGTTTGAGGGTCAGCGTGGATACGACCTGCATCCTCCCATGTTAAATCCAGCGTGGTAAACACTACACATCCAGTAAAGGATGGAAACACTTTGGGTTTCACACATTGACAGGAAAAGCTGCGCTAGACATCACGTCTAAAGCTGCATGCTAACTCTGTCACGGACAGGAAACGTTATCGTATGGCGGTAACGTGCGGTCAAGCCGGCCGTCGCTCTCATCTCCGTGGTCAAATAGGCCGACGCTACAACTGTAGAGCACCCATATACTGACATTTCTGTTAAATGCATTGAAACGGCCCCGATGGAGCTGACCGGAGAGCTAGAGACCACCTTGGAGAAGTTACAGGAAGTAGACTCGTGGGACTACGTCCACTTTTCAAAATAAGGTGTTAACAAAGGGAACTGTATATACAAAATACATCTATGGAAATAAGATTGATGGATTATATTCACCAGAAGTATAAAACATTATAAATTAAAAAGAAAATACCACTAATCTGTGAGGGAAATGTCTTTATTCTTTGATTTTTTGGTTGCTGGATAAAACATGTAATAAATACTTCCTGACAATGACTGATATATTTGACTTCAGGACATCTCTGACTACATACATGCTGAAATCAAACATTTTTACTGGATTCATTTAGAGATTTTCCAAAGTAAAACTCCCTAGAAGTGTATGATTCAACTTGTTCCCCATGGTCTAGTGATAAACAAGTTAACAACAATCACAATAAATCACAATATTGAATCACAATACTTAAAAATCACAATACATATTGAATCAGCACCAAAGTATGGTGATAGTATTGAATCTGGAGATAGTTGGATCCTCCCAGCCCTATGTAGCTCCATGTTGTTCTGTGTGTTGTTGGTTATTATTTATGCTCCTCTAACTCCATGTCGTCCTGTAGGAGGTGACCCACTACCTGGTGAAGTGGTGCAGTCTCTCCTACGAGGAGGCCACGTGGGAGCTGCAGGAGGACCTGGACCCAGAGAAGATCAAAGAGTTTGAGGAGATCCAGAAACTTCCACCAGACCTGAGACACATGGTGAGGACAAATACACCACCAGTAGATTATCGATGAGAAGAGATGAACTGAACAATATTTAGAAGGTGAATCCATTAGAGACGATTCTCTCATCTCAGTACGCTTGTTTTTAACAGTAGTATAGTAGTAGTATATAAACAAAGTACTGTGATTGCTACAGACCAACACACTGAACTGTGTGAAGAGAAATGAGCAGAAAGATCATCTATAAAGTATTGTTTGCAGGGGAAGTATTACTGCAAATTAAAGCAACATTTAGAAATCTTCTAAAAATGGAAGACTGCAATACGATAACGTTTCCTGTCCATGACAGAGTTGGCATGCAGCTTTAGTCGTGATGTCTAGCTCTGCTTTTCCTGCAATGCGTGAAACCCAAAGTATTTCCATCCTTTACTGGATGCAGGGCCGCCGCTCCCACCACGCGCATCACGCACTGTGCTTAGGGCACCAAGTGCCGGAGGGGGCACCAGAATTATGATCATCATCATAATTATCATAATGATGAATTATTTAAATTTTAAGGTGAAGCACAAGTGCACAACTATAATCAGCATCATTAGACCATTATAGGCCATACAAAGATATACATATTTGCTCGAAATTATAAAATGAATGATGGTGCCCCCTCCTCCATCATCCTATGGTTTGTTCTATTGCACCTGACAAACTCGAGCCGGTTTGTCCAGACCGTCCGCGTGAGCAGCGCGTGGCGGCTGCGTTACCTGTTGTTTTTTATTTCGGCGTCTGTGTTAACGGGTTAGAGCAGCCACACTGCCCGTATCAGCTGCGTCTCATCTAGAGATTCGAGGTCTCGCCTATTTTTGACGCGAGCCGCGCGGTTCACATCAGCAACAGACAGTGAAGGTGATCTATTGACTGTATATTAACATCATATCAGCTACATTACTACAGTTTCAATGTCTCTATCTGTAGAATATGTTACGTAGATGAAGAAAAGTAAAGATTTATTTTTAAATCAACACTTCCTGCCTTCATTTCAAAATAAAAGCCCTCAAACGTTTTTTCTGTGGACAGAATTCCCTCATTTGTTAACGCGAGGCTTTTATTCTGAAATATGTGCCGGACAGTGTTCTAGAACATGCAGTGACTTGGAGAGCTCCATGAATGAATATAGTACGGAGTTTTAATTGTGAACCACAAAGCCATTACGCCTAGGGCACCCAAATGGCTAGCAGCGGCTCTGACTGGATGTGTAGTTTTGCCACGCTGAATTTAACATGGGAGGGTGCAGGTCGTATCCACGCTGACCCTCCAACGTTTTCAACTTTCTGAGGTTTGTTTTGGTTGACAGATACGGAACGGATATGACGTCACGTTACTCAGACTACAACAATAAAAGTGGTAACTTCCTTCTAGCTCCACATAGACTCAGATGAAGCAAATATATCGACTCTGGCGTTAAAACATCTATTTAAAAATCTTTAAAAAAAAAATGGTGACACATAGGTGAATCACCCCTCCCTGTAACAGACCACATCTCTCCATCTTTTCTTTGTTCTCTGCTCTTCAGAGGGTTTCTTTCTGCTCCATCACGTCTGTTTTTTTCTCTTCTCACAATGGGATCCATGTTAACCGTCTCCAGTCCTGTGACCCGCCGTCCTCTCCCAGTTTACCAGAGAGGTCTGTGACGGAGCAGTCATCAGCCTCTGACCAGTCTAACAGCACATTTACCTTCCTGGATGCTGAATACTAAATTGCTGCTCAAATAGCAGCAATTTTCTCTCTTCCTTCTCTCCGCTGCTGACAGAAAGAAGAGTAAATGATTCCTGCTCTTTAGCTCTTATTCATTTCACAACTAGTATTATCACTTATTACGCCCTGGCAGCATCAATCTGCTGCACTACTTATTTTATTATTTGTCCATTCCACCTCCAGAACCACAGACGGAGTCCTCCCTTAAAAACTGGGACAGCTCATTTACCTCCTGTCTGATGTTTAATATCTGATATTCTCCTCGCTCTTCTGTTGGATCACATCTGGTTCATATCATACCTTATATAAAGGCATGTGTGTGTTGATGTTGCAGGAGCGTCCTCCTCCAGAGAAATGGCAGAAGCTGGACGACTCCAGAGGTTACCGGAATGGAAACCAGCTCCGAGAATACCAGTTAGAGGGAATGAACTGGTTACTGTTCAACTGGTACAACAGGTGAGTACTGAACACAAACCCACTGGAACCGGTCAGACTGAGTCGGTTAAAGGTTGAAACTGGGTCAAAATATTCACTGACTGAATATATTAATGATCTCAATCTAAAATAAAACAACTAAAACTGACATCAGTCCCACAAATCAACTGACATTAACATGAATAAACGAACGGCGAGTTCACACGACACCATTTAGCCCTGATTGTCCACTAGTGCTGGGAGGATCCACCTGTCTCCTGATTCAATAATAACACCGTACTTGGGTGCCGATTCCATATGGATTATGATTTTCATAGGTGTGGACTCGAGTCGAGTCACTTATTTGATGATTGTAGACTCGACTTGTCAAAATCAAAAAAGACTTGCAACTCGACTTGGACTTCAACACCAATATGTCCTGGTCCTGGTCTCATGATAAATGTCCATAAACTGAATGTTTTCTTTCTGTTCAGTCACTTGGACTTGAGCCTTCTGACTTGAAAATACTTTTTACCCGCCCCCAAAGCCCAAAGATTTAAATGTATGTTATTTAAAAAGTGTCAAATCTATCTATCTATCTATCTCTCTATCTGTCTGTCTGTCTGTCTGTCTGTCTGTCTGTCTGTCTGTCTATCTATCTATCTATCTATCTCTATCTCTCTGTCTCTCTCTCTATCTATCTATCTATCTATCCATCCATCCATCTATCTATCTATCTATCTATCTGTATATCTATCTATCTATCTATCTATCTATCTATCTATCTATCCATCTATCTATCTATCTATCTATC
>CAKALU010056354.1:0-13932 GCA_916700995.1 Hozukius guyotensis | reverse complement strand
TATATATTATTTATACATATATTATATATATATATATATATTATATATAGAGAGATATAATATATATATATATATATATATATATATTGTATATATATATTATATGTATATATATATAATATATTATATATTGAAATATTAGTTTTTTGCAATATAAAGATAATCGTTGTTATTTTCAGGATATTATTTCTGGATGTTGTAAATAGTTTATGAAAATAAAAGTAGTGAAGTTTTCTGTATATTTCAAACACAGTTTCCAGACTTTCAAAATAAATCCGTGGTGGGACTTTTATTTTGTAGTAGTGCTGTCAAACTCAGCTGTGCGCGTCAGTGCGCCTCGCTTCATCCTCTGAAGAAGATCAGTCCTCCGACTCTTCCTCGCAGCTGCTGCTGCTGATGATGATGATGTTTGTATCATGACTTCACCTCTACGTGTTGAATCATCGATAGCTCTGATTATTGATTAAGTTATTGATCAGTGAGGCCGATTAGAAGCGGAAAGCACCGAGGAGCGACTCGACTGGACGATCCAACTTCACCCTGAAGAAGAAGTGAGTACAGGATCCAACATTCACTCATTCACTGAAACATCAACCAGCTGATTAAACAACTAAATACAGAATCAATAACACACAAAACACAACATACTGTACTACAATAACAACAACAACAACAACAACAACAACAACACAGTAAACACACATAAAGACAGAAGTCAACCAGGTGGATGTTTATAAAGCTGATGAAGCTTCAGATACACTGAAAACTACACAGTAAATATTAACTATATATGGGGCGTCAATACAGAATTTATTGAATACTTTGACAAAGGAACAACTTTGTGACTGAGAGGAATTTATACAAGTAGTTTATCTGAATAAAATTATGTTTTCACTCACAGTTTATCCTCGTAGATTAATCACAAATTAATCACACAATTTTTTCATCTGTTTAAAATGTAATTTAAAGGGAGATTAGTCAAGTATTTAATCCTCTTATCAACATGGGAGTGGACAAATATGCTGCTTTATGTAAATGTATGTATATATTTATTATTGTAAATCAATTAACAACACAAAACAATGACAGATATTGATCCAGAAACCCTCACAGGTACTGCATTTAGCATAAAACAATATGCTCAAATCATAACATGGCAAACTGCAGCCCAACAGAACCCATTTACATTCACTGATCTGGAGGTCAGAGGTCAAGGGACCCCTTTGAAAATGGACATGACAGTTTTCCTCGCCAAGGTTTAGTGTAAGTTTGGAGCGTTATTTAACCTCCTTCACTACAAGCACTTAAATACCCCAATTTTGTAGTACTTGAGTAAATGTACTCATCACTGCCTACAGTAGTAACCAGTGTGTACTCTCCCTGCTGTGCAGTATACTACGGTACACGTAGTATCAGTAGATGGCGGTGTCTAAGAGCGGCGGCACCCTGCGGGACCTCCAGCTGGCGCTGCAGCTGAAGATTGAGGAGCTCCGGCAGAGAGACTCCCTCATCGATGAGCTGGAGCTGGAGCTGGACACCAAGGACGACCTGATCCGACAGCTGCAGGTAGAGCTGGACCGCCACCGCAACGCCTCGCAGCACGCCACCAACGCCGCCGAGACCGCAAACACAGGTGGGTCAACCTGCCAGTTTAAGGTGGACTTATCGCCGTCTTGGTTTTTAGTTGTCTCCATCTTGGTTTTTGGTTGTCTCCATCTTGGTTTTTAGCCGTCGCCATCTTGGTTTTTAGTCGTCGCCATCTTGGTTTTTAGTCGTCGCCATCTTGGTTTTAGTCGTCGCCATCTTGGTTTTTAGTTGTCGCCATCTTGGTTTTTGTCCGTCACCATCTTTGGTTTTTGTCCGTCTCCATCTTGGTTTTTGGTTGTCTCCATCTTGGTTTTTAGCCGTCGCCATCTTGGTTTTTAGTCGTCGCCATCTTGGTTTTTGGTTGTCTCCATCTTGGTTTTTAGCCGTCACCATCTTGGTTTTTGGCCGTCTCCATCTTGGTTTTTGGTTGTCTCCATCTTGGTTTTTAGCCGTCACCATCTTGGTTTTTAGTCGTCTCCATCTTGGTTTTTAGCCGTCGCCATCTTGGTTTTTAGCCGTCGCCATCTTGGTTTTTAGTCGTCGCCATCTTGGTTTTAGTCGTCGCCATCTTGGTTTTTAGTTGTCGCGATCTTGGTTTTTAGCCGTCACCATCTTGGTTTTTAGTCGTCGCCATCTTGGTTTTTAGTTGTCACCATCTTGGTTTTTGGCCATCACCATCTTTGGTTTTTGTCCGTCTCCATCTTGGTTTTTGTCCGTCTCCATCTTGGTTTTTGGCAATCTCCATCTTGGTTTTTGGCCATCACCATCTTTGGTTTTTGACCATCTCCATCTTGGTTTTTGACCGTCTCCATCTTGTTTTTTGGCCATCACCATCTTTGGTTTTTGACCGTCTCCATCTTGGTTTTTGACCGTCTCCATCTTGTTTTTTGGCCGTCTCCATCTTGGTTTGTTTGGATGTGACGACAGTTTGAATATGTTCTCTTTGTTTGTGTCTCTATAAATATGTCTATATAATATAAAGGAGCAGCGGTTCAGACGGCAGCAGCACCTGATGAGCCTCAGCGCACTAAGAGACAGGCCATCTCTGCAGAGCCCACAGCGCTGGACCCCTCACAGCTGACCGGGGTCACGCTCAAGAGCTACTGCAAGACCAAAGAGTGAGCACAGGAAACCACACACACACTAACACACACTAACACACACCTGGACTGACCTTATTGTGTATTTGTAGGTCCAGTGAGCTGATCCAGAGGGCTCTAATGGACAATGACTTCATGAAACATCTGGAACACGGGCAGGTAACCACAGCTGCTCTTTAATGGACAATCATCCTTCATCATGTGTGATTTAACTTGTTGCTGACGGCCCAAAACCAAGATGGAGACGACCAAAAACCAAAGATGCCGACGGCCAAAAATCAAGATGGAGACGGCCAAAAACCAAGATGCCGACGGCCAAAACCAAGATGGAGACAACCAAAAACCAAGATGGAGACAACCAAAAACCAAAGATGCCAACGGCCAAAAACCAAGATGGCGACAGCCAAAAACCAAGATGGCAACGGCCAAAAACCAAGATGGAGACAACCAAAAACCAAAGATGTCAACAGCCAAAAACCAAGATGGTGACGGCCAAAAACCAAGATGGAGACAACCAAAAACCAAGATGGAGACAACCAAAAACCAAAGATGCCGATGGCCAAAAACCAAGATGGAGACAACTAAAAACCAAGATGGAGACAACCAAAAACCAAAGATGCCAACGGCCAAAAACCAAGATGGCGACGGCCAAAAACCAAGATGGCAACGGCCAAAAACCAAGATGGCGACGTCCAAAAACCAAAGATGCCGACGGACAAAAACCAAGATGGTGACGACCAAAAACCAAAGATGGAGACGGACAAAAACCAAGATGACGACGGCCAAAAATCAAGATGGAGACGGACAAAAACCAAGATGGAGACGGACAAAAACCAAGATGGTGATGACAAAAAACCAAGATGGAGACAACCAAAAACCATGATGCCGACGGCCAAAAACCAAGATGGAGACGGCCAAAAACCAAGATGCCGACGGCCAAAAACCAAGATGGAGACGGCCAAAAACCAAGATGGAGACGGCCAAAAACCAAGATGCCGACAGCCAAAAACCAAGATGCCGACGGACAAAAACCAAGATGGAGACGGCCAAAAACCAAGATGGAGACAACCGAAAACCAAGATGGAGAAGACCAAAAACCAAAGATGCCGACGGCCAAAAACCAAGATGGCGACGGCCAAAAACCAAGATGGAGACGGACAAAAACCAAGATGGTGATGACAAAAAAACAAGATGACGACGGACAAAAAACATCTGGAGACAAATCAAGTTTATTTATCTTTCCAAATAAAGAAAACAGTTAAATTAAACTATCATGTCTTCAGGACCAGATCATCTCCATCATGTGTGATTTAACGTGTTTAATGTGTGCAGATCATCACCATCATGGACTGCATGCATCCCACCAGCCTGGCGAAGGGCTGCTGTGTGATCAAGGAGGGAGACGACGGCTCCACCGTCTACGTTCTGGAGGGTAAAAAGGCTCCCGGCTCGCTGTTGATCAACCACAACACAAAACACAAAGATATTCAGTTTACAAGATATTAAACCGAGAGAAGCAGCAAAACAACATCAGATAGATAATAGATATACACTGACACAGCAGTACTTTTACTTTAAATACTTTAAGTACATTAAGCTGATAATACTTACATATGTTTACTTTAAGTACATTATGTTTACTCTACAATTAATACTGTTACTTTAAGTACTTTAAGTACATTTATCTGATAATACTTTTACATCAGTGAAGTTTTGAATGCAGGACATTTACAGGAGTATTTTCACAGAGTAGTAGTGGTACTTTTACTGCTCATGCTGGTATATTTACGTTTAAATATTTGACTAAGACGAGAGTATAAATGTCTCCATGCCACCAGAGGAAGAGTCACATCCTCTGTGTACCTCCATGTAGTACAGTCTGTTTGGTATTCTCAGTATTTTTGTGCTGAATGTACATGAAGACGCACCAACAAGCAAGAAGAACTGTCCTCTGTCTGGACTCAGGCTGGTTCTGCTCATTAATATATATGATATAGACAGACAGCCCATCTGTCTGAGGACGGGCAACACCAGATTACCAAACAACCGGTACCGGCCTGAGTAAACAGAGACTCCATCACAGACGTTATGATGTGACACAGAGTGAAATGAGGAGGAAATAGCAGGAGACTCATCATCTGCCGGTAGTGGAGGTGACATCACGGAGAGGTGACATCCCAGAGAAGTGTTTAGTGTGTAAAGTGATGAATAAATGTACAGAGAATTGTGTGTTGTAGCTTCAGCCCGGTTCAGTCTGGTGTTCCTGACACCTTCAGTCCTCTCGTTATTTGTTCTTTCCTCTCAAGGACAGCCGGTCTTTCACACTGAAGGCTGCCTCATCTCAGAGCTGTTTACCCACGTAGTTCAGTTTCAGTTCAGTCTCTCTGAGCTCTGAATAGAACCTCCGTCCTCTCTCGTGGCTTTCCTTCAAGCTGTTTAGAGACGATGGATACATTGTGATATCTATAATTTCTGTTATTTTATCATTACTTTGTGTAATATGAAATAGTTAGTTTATATACTATATATTGGATCACAGCTGATTGGTTTTGTTTTGGCAGTTTTATTGGCCGTTGGGCTGGTTTAATTGGTTGTTGGGCTGGTTTTATTGGCCGTTGGGCTGGTTTTATTGGTCGTTGGGCTGGTTTAATTGGCCGTTGGGCTGGTTTTATTGGCCATTGGGCTGGTTTTATTGGCCGTTGGGCTGGTTTTATTGGCCATTGGGCTGGTTTTATTGGCCGTTGGGCTGGTTTCGGGCCGGTTTTATTGGCCGTTGGGCTGGTTTAATTGGCCTTTGGGTTGGTTTTATTGGTTGTTGAGCTGGTTTTGGGCTGGTTTAATTGGCCGTTGGGCTGGTTTTATTGGCCATTGGGCTGGTTTAATTGGCCGTTGGGCTGGTTTTATTGGCCATTGGGCTGGTTTTGGGCTGGTTTTATTGGCCGTTGGGCTGGTTTTATTGGCCATTGGGCTGTTTTTTTTGGCCGTTGGGCTGGTTTTATTGGTTGTTGGGCTGGTTTTATTGGTTGTTGGGCTGGTTTTATTAGCCGTTGGGCTGCTGTTGGGCTGCTTCTATTGACTGTTGGGCTGCTTTTGGGCTGGTTTTATTGGCAGTTGGGCTGGCTTTATTGGCCGTTGGGCTGGTTTCATTGGGCTGGTTTCATTGGGCTGGTTTTATTGGCCGTTGGGCTGGTTTTATTGGTAGTTGGGCTGGTTTTATTGGCCGTTCGGCTGGTTTTATTGGCCGTTGGGCTGCTTTTGGGCTGGTTTTATTGGTTGTTGGGCTGTTTTTTTTGGCTGTTTAGGTTGTATTTAAGCACAGCAGTTCAGCTGAGGCTGATGGGAATGTCATTAGTTCTGCAGGTATTTGGTCATAAACCAAAGTGTTGGACACATTAAAATGTTGACCTGATGATGGCGCTAGATGAAAACTAAGAGGATCATTACAACTGGTATTAAAGTTCATCCACAATCCATTAAACAGTTGAGATATTATAGTCTGGAACAAAGTTAATAACCCTACAAATGTTATAATGCTAACACACTAAACTAAGATGGTGAAAACAGTTACCTTTTAAACATTAGCATGTCAGTGCATTGATAGCATGTTAGCATTTAGTTCACACCACTGCTTTGCCTCCTAGCTTGGTGTCGACTCTGAGTGTTGATGTGTGTTCACAGAGGGGATGGTCGAGGTGACGAAACAAGGAAAGAAACTGTGCACCATCGGTCAGGGAAAAGTGTTTGGAGAACTGGCCATCCTGTACAACTGCACTCGCACAGCAACTGTAACAGGTAAACACACACAAACACACACTTATTACACACCTGAACTAGAAACACAGCTGTTCACAACAACAAGCCTCTAATTTTCTACCAATTTGATGTTCAGAAACGGTGAAAATATCTTTCAATTGTTTCCAATCAATGACCCTGAAAACACCAGTGAAGGTCACAACTGTACAACGCTGCAGGTAATGAAGTAAAGTCAGGCTGTGAAAATGCTTTAATGGTTCAGTAATGTTTATTCATCCAGTAACAAATAGAAACTGTGATGAAGGTCGACCACAAACATCAGCCCTGAACAGACTAATCTTCTCCTCTGATTAATAAACTCTCATCCGTCTAAAAGTCTTCCTCCCTTTTAAAAAGCTTCTTGCTTTCACAAGACACGTTGCTGTTGAGTTTGACTGATATCTCAAAACCTGAGTAAATAAAACAGAATCTATCAGCATGGATCGACACCATAAGTGAGATTCTTTTAGTGTGTATGATTTGAGTGAACTTGCCCTTTAAAGGCAAAGCTGCTCAACGTACCCTCATTCAACAATTCGTACAATAACTTACAACAAGTTATTGCTACGAATGTCCAACGTCCACGTGAGTCATAGTATCGTCAATCCTGTTAGTTACATGAGTTGCTAGTCAGTGAAGTTAACGTCAACCACGACCGTTTCCTAACTCTAACTAAGTGGTTGTGTTTAACAATGTCCGTTGTTTCCCTTTAATGTGATGGAAAGATTTCTCTAGTGCTTATAAGTGCGTTCTCTCTCTTTCACTCAGTCGGTCGGAGGACACTGAGCGACACCAGGACGCTCAGCAAGAGAGGCAGACAGACGAGAGTGAGTTCAGTTTAAAGATAAATGGGCTGTAAAGAGCTTTTCCTTTCTACCCCACAGAGCCAAGAACCAGAGAGAGAGCTGTAAACAAACTGTTGTCAGAGATGCCAGAAAACAAGCAGTGTTCTCAGTCAGGGTTTAGGCATCCCTCCAGCACATCAAAGTGACACACACAGATGAGTCTGACACGGCATTTAAAGCCGATCCATCAGCTGCAGCTCGACTGTCAGCCAGCGACGTTAAAGGGATTTGAAATGCAGAGTGTAAACCTGCAGAGTGTAAACCTGCAGAGTGTAAACCTGCAGAGTGGTGCAACGTCAACAGAGAGGTGAAGAGTGAAAGTCTACGGTAGACTGTAGACTGTAGCCAGATTGGGAGAAGAGTTGGTGGGGTATAAAACAGCATCATCTGCATAAAAACATTTACATTTACACATTACAACGTGGATCGGCATCGATCATATTCTGCTGTTTTCACCTCAGATTAAACATCTCCTCTGATGTAAACCACTGATCATCTGCATGTTGTCGTACCCGACCTTATAAAGAGCCTCTCTGTCTGCAGCTCTGACCGACATCAAGCTGTGGGCCATCGACCGACAGGGTTTCCAGACCATCATGATGAGGACCGGCCTCATCAAACATTCCCAGTACACAGACTTCCTCCGCAGGTACACAGCTCACACATAATGCTCCACCACTTCATCTGCTTTCAGCCCTCTCCACATGAGAACGACTCACACCTCTCACCCTAAACCAGAAGTCATTAACCTGCGTCTCTTCAGCTCCTCTCCAGTGGCTCCCTGTGGATTTTTAAAAATGGAAATGAATAACTGTTTTTTATTTACATTTTTATTTTTATTTATCAGGTAGGTCTGTAGGTCATGTAGGTCTATGGTACGACGGTACGACGGTACGACGGTACGACGGTACGACGGTACGACGGTACGACAGTACGACGGAGTATTAGGGCCACATTGAGGAAAAAAAATAAATCTGAGACCTGAGAAAGTTATGACTTTATTCTCGTAATATTACAACTTTTTTTCTCGTAAATTATGACTTTATTCTCGTAATATTACGAGTTTTTCCTCGTAAAGTTATGACTTTATTCTCGTAATATTGCGACTTTTTCCTCGTAAAGTTATGACTTTATTCTCATAATATTAAGACTTTTTTCCTCGTAAAGTTATGACTTTATTCTTGTAATATTACGACTCTTTTTCTCGTGAAGTTATTACTTTATTTTCGTAATATTACGACTTTTTTTCCTGTAAAGTTATGACTTTATTCTCCTAATATTACAACTTTTTTTCTCGTAAATTATGACTTTATTCTCGTAATATCACAATTTTTTTTCTCATAAATTATGACTTTATTCTCGTAATATTACGACTTTTTTCTCGTAAAGTTATGACTTTATTCTCGCAATATAACGACTTTTTCCTCATAAAGTTATGACTTTATTCTCGTAATATTACAACTTTTTTTCTCGTAAAGTTATGACTTTATTCTCGTAATATTACGACTTTTTTCCTCATAAAGTTATGACTTTATTCTCGTAATATTACGACTTTTTTCCTCATAAAGTTATGACTTTATTCTCGTAATATTACAACTTTTTTTCTCGTAAAGTTATGACTTTATTCTCGTAATATTACGACTTTTTTTCTCGTAAAGTTATAACTTTATTCTCGCAATGTTACGACTTTTTTTCTCGTAAAGTTATGACTTTATTCTCACAATATTTCGACTCTTTCTCGTAAAGTTATGACCTTATTCTCGTAATATTACGACTTTCTTTCTCGTAAAGTTATGACTTTATTCTCGTAATATTACGACTTTTTTCTCGTAAAGTTATGACTTTATTCTCATAATATTACGACTTTTTTCTCGTAAAGTTATGACTTTACTCTCATAATATTACGACTTTTTTTCTCGTAAAGTTATGACTTTATTCTGGAATATTACAACTTTTTCCTCGTAAAGTTATGACTTTTTTCTCGTAATATTCTGACTTTATTCTGTAAATCTCAGATGTTTTTTCCCTCAATGTGGCCCTAATACTCCGTAGTACATTGTCTCTTTGGCCCTCACTGCATTAGACTTATATACTATATACTTAGACTATAAACTGTGTTACCTTCATCACAATGATGAAATGGCTCTGTTGATAGTAAAGGTTGCTGACCTCTGACCTCTCACCCTGAACTCTCCTCCCAGCGTTCCCTCGTTCCAGTCGCTGCCGGAGGACGTTCTCAGTAAACTGGCGGATGTTTTGGAGGAGGTGAGGATTCATCACTCCTCTTCTATAATAAGCAGTATCTGTTTCTGCCATCTGTTCTTCCATCTGACAGATACAGTATTATCTATCAGTATATACACATGATTCACCTCGTCTCCCTCTGGCCTCTCTCAGACTCATTACAGCGACTGTGATTACATCATCCGTCAGGGAGCCACCGGAGACACATTCTTCATCATCAGCGAAGGACAGGTGAGGAAGAGGCAGGTGAACGGAGGATTTATTAGGAGGTGAAAAGAGAGCTATTAACAGAGAGGGGAGGAGGAAGGAGACGGTGATAAACATATACAACTATGCAAGTACACTTGTGAGTTTTCTTTATCTTATAGTACTTAGCCGATGATTTATGCATTACATAAAGAGACGTTTGCTATTCCACTTGATGTTTTGTGATGAGATTAAAAACATAAGATTAGTTTTTCTCACACGGTGAACAAAGAACGCAAAATGTAGAAAATGTTTGAAGATTTAAAGTAAATTAATATCAAAACATGCGTTTACAAACTCTCACACTCTGTAATAGGCTACTCGATCAAAAAGTAAGCATAAACCAAGTATACTTAGACTTTTCTGTATACTTGTCAGTATAAACCAAGTATACTTGGACTTTTGTCAGTATAAGCCAAGTATACTTAGACTTTTCTGTATACTTGTCAGTATAAACCAAGTATACTTGGACTTTTGTCAGTATAAACCAAGTATCCTTAGACTTTTCTGTATACTTGTCAGTATAAACCAAGTATACTTGGACTTTTGTCAGTATAAACCAAGTATCCTTAGACTTTTCTGTATACTTGTCGGTATAAGCCAAGTATACTTAGACTTTTGTCAGTATAAACCAAGTATACTTAGACTTTCCTGTATACTTGTCAGTATAAGCCAAGTATACTTAGACTTTTCTGTATACTTGTCAGTATAAACCGAGTATACTTAGACTTTTCTGTATACTTGTCAGTATAAACCAAGTATACTTGGACTTTTGTCAGTATAAACCAAGTATACTTAGACTTTTCTGTATACTTGTCAGTATAAACCAAGTATACTTGGACTTTTCTGTATACTTGTCAGTATAAACCAAGTATACTTAGACTTTTTTGTCAGTATAAACCAAGTATACTTAGACTTTTCTGTATACTTGTCAGTATAAACCAAGTATACTTAGACTTTTCTGTATACTTGTCGGTATAAGCCAAGTATACTTAGACTTTTGACGAATGTGTGACAACCTAAAGAGATCAAACCTGTCGTGATGTGTGATGACGGATGTCGTGATGTGTGATGTGGACAGGTGAAAGTGTCCCAGCAGAACTCACCTGGTGAGGAGCAGGTGATCGTGAAGACGCTCTCTAAAGGGGACTGGTTTGGAGAGCAGGCTCTGAAAGGGTGAAACACAAACTATACTTCATCATACATTTCAACTTAGTACTTTAATATACTCTGATTTGTTTTTTTTATTCATGTCCCACCACCCTGTTAGTTTAAATGACCCCAGAGGGACCTCTAGTGGTCGTATGAATTATGACCGCACATTAAAACCCTCCAAAACACGGACGCATTTTAATTCAGGATCATGTATTTCCAGTAGAGGAAGAAGTATTCAGATCCTTTACTGCAGTTAAAGTACTTTTACCACATTGTGAAAATACTCCACTACACGTAAAAGTCCTGCATTCAAAACCTTAAAGTGGAATAAAAAGTTTAAATACTTAAAGTAAAAGTATTCACTGTGCAGGAAAATATACTTAAAGTAAAAGTAAGTATTATCTGCTAATTGTAGTTAAAGTACTTAAAGTAAAAGTAATCATTGTGCAGTAAAATATACTTAAAGTACTTAAAGTAAAAGTATTCCTTGTGCAGTAAAATACACTTAAAGTACTTAAAGTAAAAGTATTCATTGTGCAGTAAAATATACTTAAAGTACTTAAAGTAAAAGTATTCCTTGTGCAGTAAAATACACTTAAAGTACTTAAAGTAAAAGTATTCCTTGTGCAGTAAAATACACTTAAAGTACTTAAAGTAAAAGTATTTATTATCTAAATGTAGTTAAAGTACTTAAAGTAAAAGTATTCCTTGTGCAGTAAAATATACTTAAAGTAAAAGTAAGTATGATCAGCTAAATGTACTTAGAGTACTTAAAGTAAAAGTATTCATTGTGCAGTAAAATATTCCACAGCATCATAATTAAAATTACAACATTAAAGTACATCCATTATAATCCAAGTATATTTTCATGCTAATACTTTTGTACTACTGAAGTAGGGTTTCTACACTGTGGTATTACTACTTTAGTACTTCATTAAACCAGTCATACTAACTAAACGTTTCCTTTCTTATTTCTCCGTGGTGTCGTTTGCAGCGAGGACGTCCGTACGGCCAGCGTCACGGCGGAGGGAGACGTCACGTGTCTGGTCATCGATCGAGAGTGAGTGATCGTCTCCATGGCGACCGTCAGCACCAGTTTCTATACTGGTGGACTTCACTTGGTACTGGTCCTTTAAACGTCCTCTTTGTGTCGCAGGTCGTTCAAACAGCTGATCGGAGGTCTGGATGACGTCAACAGCAAGGAGTACGACAGTGACGAGGTCAAGGCAAAGTGAGTTCATTCATATGTTTAGAGTATTTCATGAAGTATTATTGATTATGTATTCAGAGTGACGTAACTTAAGTACGGAACTTCCGTGACAAAAACGACGTGGTTAGGTTTAGGAAAAGATCACATCTACTGTATAATACACTGACTATGGAGAAGTAGCTCATACTGAGAAACAGCTGAACTGTCCCTTTAATGTCCTCCACTGTTGCCTGGATAGTGTTCAGGCAGAAGCAGATTTCTTCTCCAGCGTGTCACTGAGTGATTTCAACATCATCTGCACTCTGGGGATGGGAGGCTTCAGTCGCGTGGAGCTGGTGAGTTTATACTGGATATGAAGATGCTCTGTAGCGGCTGATAACATATATATAAATATATATATATATATATATATATATATATACATACTTCCTCTGTACTGTACCGAATGTTTCTGTGTTCAGGTGCAACTAAAGAATGACCCCAATCGATCGTTTGCCCTGAAAGTGTTGAAGAAACGCCACATCATGGACACCAGCCAGCAGGGCCACATCCTGTCAGAGCGCCGCATCATGATGGAGACTCACAGTCCGTTCATCATCAGGTCACGCTGTGTTCTTTCATCATCAGGTCACACTGCGTTCTTTCATCATCAGGTCACACTGCGTTCTCATGTCTCTGAGGATTTATTAAGGTGTAATTAAAGGAGCACTTCAAGAGGTGACTTTTTGTTGGTTGTTACCACTCTGGAGAACCCGTTCTCAATCCCAACTCGTGAAATACCGCCGTTTGGTCAGCGCCCCGTGGCATCGGAAACCGACACACGGAGGCGCCTTTTAGCAACAGCATGTGACGAAGCGCGCTTTCATCAACTCCAATATAAACCCACCCGTGGCGTTATTCAATGGTCGGAGCAGTGATGTAGTATTAATAGTCCGTTCAGGTGGGAGGGAGGGATGAGGAGACCGCTGTTCGTGTCTCGTGTGAAACTAAACGTAACATTGACTTGTTTTGTCATGTCAGTCTTTAGTCACGTGAGTCGTCGGTATCGTCAGTCCGGTGAGTCACGTGAGTCGTTAGTATCGTCAGTCCCGTGAGTCCCGTGAGTCACGAGTCAGTAGTCACGTGATCGTTAGTTATGTGAGTCGTTAGTGTCGTTAGTATCGTTAGTATCGTGAGTCCCGTGAGTCTTTATTATTATCAGTCACGTGAGTCGTTAGTATCGTCAGTCACTAGTCACGTGAGTCGTTAGTCAGTGAAGTTAACGTCAATCAGGACCGTTTCCTAACCCTAACTGCAGTATGTGGTTGTGTTACCTAAACCTAACTTCCTGTGGAAACAGAAGTTTATTTTGAAAGGACTCTATGTAACGTAAATGAGGCTGAAGAGGAGGACGTAGAGGAGGACGTAGAGGAGGACGTGGAGGAGGACGTAGATTTAGAACGAGACAGACACTGGGACAGACACTCACACTTTGTCTTCCTGCAGGTTGTATCGGACGTTCAGAGACTCTAAATATCTCTTCATGCTGCTGGAGGCGTGTCTCGGAGGAGAGCTGTGGACGCTGCTGAGAGACAGGTGTGTGATCGTGTTGTGAGAGACAGGTGTGTGATCGTGTTGTGTGAGACAGTGGTGTGATCGTGTTGTGAGAGACAGTGGTGTGATCGTGTTGTGAGAGACAGGTGTGTGATCGTGTTGTGAGAGACAGGTGTGTGATCGTGTTGTGAGAGACAGGTGTGTGATCGTGTTGTGAGAG
>CAKALU010056351.1:0-30113 GCA_916700995.1 Hozukius guyotensis | reverse complement strand
GATTTTTTTATTTTTCAGACTTTTTTTTCAGAAATTTTCAGACTTTTATTTCTTCCGACATTTTTTTTGACATTTTTCAGACTTTTTTGTCAGACATTTTTCAGACTCTTTTGTCAGACATTTTTTTTTACATTTTTTTCCACACATTTTTCAGACTTCTTTTTCAGAATTTTTTTATATGGACTTTTTTTTTTTGATATCTTTCAGAATTTTTTGTCAGACATTTTTGAGACTTCTTTTTCAGACTTTTTTTATATGGACTTTTTTATATGGACATTTTTTCAGAATTGTTTCCGACTTTATTTCTTCCAAAATTCTTTTTGCCATTTTTCAGAATTTTTTCAGACTTTATTTCTTCCGACATTTTTTTTGACATTTTTCAGACTTTATTTCTTCCGACATTTTTTTTGACATTTTTCAGACTTTTTTTTCCAGACATTTTTCAGACTTTTTTTTCAGAATTTTTTCAGACTTTACTCTCGCGACATTTTTTTTTGACATCTTTCAGACTTTTTTTCTTCCGACATTTTTTCTATGGACATTTTCTTTGACATTTTCCAGACTTTTTTTTCCAGACATTTTTCAGACTTTTTCAGACTTTATTTCTTCCGACATTTTTTTTTGACATTTTTCAGACTTTTTTTTCAGAATTTTTTCAGACTTTATTTCTTCCGACATTTTTTTTTTTTACATTTTTCAGACTTTTTTTTCCAGACATTTTTCAGACTTTTTTTTCAGAATTTTTTCAGACTTTATTTCTCACGACATTTCTTTTTGACATCTTTCAGACTTTTTTTCTTCCGACATTTTTTCTATGGACATTTTTTTTGACATTTTTCAGACCTTTTTTTCCAGAAATTCGCACGAGACTGGCTGCCCATACTTGCCAACCCTCCCGATTTTCCCGAGAGACTCCCGTTTTTCATTGTCCTCTCCCGGTTTCCTCCCAGGGTCCCAATTCTCATCAGTGTAATAATAATTTCTGCATAATTATCCTCTTGAACAAAGTGCCCCCAGCACCAGGGATAGTTGCGCACATCACAACAAACACCAGATAAGGACTTGTTAAACATGTAGCAACATATTTATCCTGCACACCCACATAACGGGAAGAAGCTAAAAGCCAATGATAACCATTTTTACCAAAACGACAGTTAATTCCAACACCAAGCAACTAAATGAGCACACAGCTAAAACACTGCAACTGTGCATGGGCGCATAGTGGTGCTAGCAATTATGCTACTTCATGCTAGCATCGTTTGTGAGGCTAGAATCATGCTATAAGCTATATGTCATTATGACAGCTGAGACTCCACATATTCCATGCCATAACCATAAATTATGTATTTCTTTTGCTGTTGTGATCAAAAGTGTATTTGCACTTGGGGTGTATTTGCAGTCTGACATCCTCCAGCATCAAACAGCCTCCTCAGCCTTCTATGTGAAAACACAGTCTATGTCTCCATCTGGTGGATGAATTGTGGTACTGCACTCATCCTATTGGCCTTCAATATAAGCCTGAGCTGGTCAAATAGACCAATGGGTTATGTTTTTTCTTTGAATGGGAACATGTATAGAGGTCTGATTGATTGATTTTTCAAATCAAGGCCAAAAACAGTATATTTAGATGGTATTGATTTCCTTTCATTAGTGCTGTATTCCATCTTCATTTACATATACCCACATATGTACTTATGCTTACACCTCTGCAGAAATCTCACAAGTTTTATTATAATACCGAGATTTGCAGTGATATTTTGGGCATGTCATTTTTGAGCAGGGGCCTGAGCCAGAGGCATAGGGTTTAAGAGGTAAACAATACGTTTTATTACTACTTAGCATACCTTTTTGTTTATAGCAGAGTTTGAAGTCATTTTCTGGATTATTTATTTGCCTATCAAATGTTAAATGTGTATCTGTAGCCATCTCTGCAGCACTGCAGACATGTGTTAAGAGCCAGTCCCAGAAAACAGACTCTCTTCCACTCAGACAACTGCAGACTAATCAGCAGAGGCTGTATAGCAATTAATGAGGCAGTAATCATAATTACTGTAATAATTCTTATCATTAAAACAAGTTTGTTCCTGATGGTAACCCATCAGCAGTGCCAGCTAAGGACCTGTATCTAATTAACTGAGGCCAAAAATATTGTAAAAAATTGGATGTGGTTGAGCCGCTACAACTGGAAGTAAAGTCCCACATACTCAATGCCTGGATTGAATCTAAGTAAGGGTCAAAATCCAATGGCGTATTTAAGTAAAACACTCAGGTTGTGTTGACAAAGTAAAGCTCAGTCAGGAAACAAAAAGGTTTAAGAAGAGAGAATCAGCCACAGAAACAGTTTGGGGCACAAAGTGACTGGATTTCACAGAGAATCGTGTCTAAGTAAGTAACATATCTGAGTTCTGACAATGCACAACAATGTCTTTAGTGCCACAGCACTGCAATATGTGTTTCTCTCAGAAGCTAATCACAAACAACAACACGCTCTGTTAATTCATCTGGATCTTTCTTGCCCCCAACAGACGTTCAAAATGAGCTTTGAGTCTTCAGTTGCTATGGTCACCACCCACACTGTCGCCTAGCAGCTGACCTATAAGCGAACCAGGTGAAAGGGTTCGCAGGTGGCCAGGATAGTTAAAACTGACGCCTTTTGTTTGATTAAGACAATAACGGTGAATCAATTGCTATGAAACAAAACCTCAAACACACAGAAAATGGTCACTGTCTTGCCGAGAGGTTACGGTGGATGTTGTAACTGCAGCTGAATTGTAGCTTATTTAGTAATTATTTGACCTCTAATGCTCCGTGTGGCTCACTGTGGTTTTCGGCTCCATGCCTAACCACATGGACGCCAGTCAAGAGTAAAATACTTGCAACATTGTTAAGTGCTTACAAAAACCTGTGGGCGCGAAGCTGGCTGCCACAGAGCATCTGAGCAGTCATGCAGGAGGAGGCCGTGTTATAACCAGGAAGAGGAAGGCAATACACTGTACACCTGTCAGTCGACCATTGTAAGTCACTCTTCTTTTCTCTGGATAGAGGCCAGTCACAATAAGGCACAGCATGAGGGTGTGTGGGTGATAAAACAGGCCAAACAGCTGAGTTGAGAGTTCAGGGCTTGACAGATTCAAGAAAGAGAAAGAAGCAGGCTCATAAATAAGTCATTTTATTTTTGCTTTCTTTTTAAAGACTATATACTTTTTCATAACAACAAATGGAATTGTTAAATACTGTACACAGCATACTGTACTCTCCCAGTGCATGTCTTCACCACAGCAGAGAAGTCTTGATAAACTAGTCTTCATTCAGTTTTATTATTTCTAATAAGACATATGAATACCTTAAGATTAAATAGTATCAGTGTATGATGTAAACATTTTTTTTAGACATTTAAGTCAAAAGCAACATTGTGTTGGCAAGTTTCTGTGAGCAGGAGGGAGAGAAAAAGTGTAGTTCAAGGAGCGTTTGACCTTAGCAGTTATGTGTTTCCCAAACTGAACACCGAGGGTTACTTCAATACACGTGCTACATTTACTATATCATCCTGACGCCTTTTGAATAATCTACAACAATAAAAATCATATATTTTCTAGGCTGCCAGCAGCCAAGGTCTCTCAGACCACACCCACTGCAATCATGTAAGGCAGGAATGCATGAGCAGAACAGGAAAGTCTGTGTCAGGTAGGTAAACCCTGCACTGTCTTTGTAATGCGTCTGTATTAACAGGTTAGCCTGACATCTCTGTGATCTAAGAGCTCTATTTAAGGATATCCGGTTAGAATGGACTTTGTGTTACTCTTACTGTCAGGTCACATATATGGACTGGTTTCCTCATCTTTTGTAGATTATAATTTCAGATTTGGCCTTTTATTAATGGGGATTGTGTGAAATATAGGATTAATATCAAAAGGGAGGTAGTACTCGAGGCAAATAATCCAAGCAATGTCTCACAGCTTGACCAAAAATAAGCTCCTCCAACTGTTTGATGGGATTTCAGTAAGAACAGCATACATTCACTTCATGTTCAACAGGCCGGTTTCTGTGCAACAAAACAGACCTGGACACTGAATCACTCTTTAGAGGGCTGTACTCAAAAAGCAGGCCGCTGCAAATAAGCAGAGCACAGTAACAAGTATGGTTCTACCAACTGTAGAAAGTCGTTTTTTTATAAAGTCTCACCAGAACACTTTTCCAACTGATGTTCACATGCACGTATGCACACAACACGTCCACGCACTATACATACAAACAGACACACTCATCAACAGACACCATATAAGCTGCACTAGACATTCCAATGGAAACATGCGTAGCTACCAGTAATGTACCCACCGCTTAGTACAAAATGTACCATGTGGGAAACATAAATGTACACATACGATATAGTGGCCTGAGTAAGACTTAAACTTCATTGAGGCGGGGAAACCATATCGGTGTTGATATATATAATAGCAAACAGAAAAGAGATTTTGTGTGCTAGCATCCTTCATTTCGTTAAACATTAATTGTATTTAGACTTCATATATTAAGTGGTACATAGTTACATTACTGACCTTTTGTCCCCTTGTGAGATACAAAAGCAAAGTCAATGCATCTCACAAAACATCCTCGAACCTTCCAGACACAGAAAACACTGAGCGCACGAGGTTCAAGGCCCGCTTGTACCTTCTGACTGTACCACGTCGTCGGCAAAAACAGCACAATATTGAATGTCATGAAATAAAAATCATATAAAAAAATAAGCTCTACATAATGTGGAATTTTGCCCACAAACAATAGTCAGAGATACGGTTTTTAGAGTCCAACATTACCAGTAACTGAATACAGTGCGCACATACCCTGTGTGTTCAGAATACATAGGGGGTTAAAAAACAAAACAAAGTAAAAGCAGCAGTTTGAGGGTTGTTAGAGTCCAGTTTCACCATTTTGTTTCAAGTGGTTTTTGCTCATGTACAGTAGAGTCCTCTGCTACTTCCACTAAAACTTTTCAAACTAAATCCACCTGTGCTTTCCTCCTGGTGTGACAGTCCCACTCTGAGTCTGATGCATCTGTATTGCGAGATGCGGGGCTTTCCATGACTCGGAGAAATCTCTCTACATAAGGGGAGTCCACGAAAGCGGGCCGCTGAGGCAGGAGATAGTAATGTGTGGCGCTGGCCTTCTCGCCGTTCTCCATGACGGGGAGGATGCAGGGGGAGCCTTCACTGTTCTGTCTCTGTAAACCCCGACAGCTTACGTACTTAGGATTTGGTGCAAAGCTTTGGGTTGAGGGCATCACTCCGTTAATGTATGTTGGGAGGCTCTTGGGGCTGGGGGTGCGGGAGCGCCTCTGGACAAAGGTTCCCTTGGGGGCACCTTGGGTGGTTTGTCGTCATCGCTGTAAGCCCCGGACGAGACCTCTGCTGACCAGCGGCGGTAGTCTCCTGTCTTGATTGTTCGTGGAGGGATAGGGGGCGGCACCTCGTGCTTATCCATACTTTGGGTGTGGCGTTTGTGGCACGTGAGGCGCAGAAACGCGGGCTTGTTAAAGGATCCAGCTGGGCCGGAGTGCGAGCGTCGCAGCCTCCTCTGAGCTTTGTCCTGCTGTCTTTGACAGACCACCGGCTCAGGTGGTTCCTGTCGCTGCTGCTCGTGATGTTCCCGCACTTCCTGTGTGTGAGGATGTGCCTGATGCTGCTGTTGTTGGGGCTGCCTCGGGCTTTGCGGTCCTAATGGGCCGTCGTAGTAAGCGTAGTTAATCTGCCCGCAGTCCCTGAAGCTCCTTCGACTGGGGACGCCTATCGAAAAGGAGACGATTTGGGACAGTGATCAGACACCAGGCAGCGGCTGTCGTCCGAACTCGTGAAAAATTCTACCTCATTGTCTATAGCCTGCTCGGGAGAGATGTCCGTTTGTGGAGGGATGGGGGGCAGAGGCTTGGAGCACCTGCCTGGCGTCTGTGGTGGACTGCTGCACTCGTACACCGAGAGCCTCTGGAAGGAGGGCACCACCTGGTCGTCATCGGCGGGACTCGGGGTGGATGGTTCAGCGCTGCAGGACAGGGAGAGATGGGAGGGCCGGGACTTCTTTGGAGGTAATCTCTGTGAGCTGGGAATGTGTTTATGTCCTGTCAGAGAAGAAAAAAGAAAAAATAACCATCACATTAATGACACGGTATTAAATTATTAAGACTGGTTAAAGACAATCACAATTTACTACTTCAACTTCATTGCATCCTGTAAAAAAAGAACTACTAGCTTTCTCTTTATTTCTGGAAAACCGCTTACTTTATCCAGAATGTATGTAGCAGATGATTCAAAGAAACAACACATCCAAAACAGCAAAGACGTGCACTGTGCAGATGACAGATCATGCACTTACTTTCATAACTTAGAGACGGTGCAGGTGACCCTTTATGCTGAGCACGAGCGCTGTGATCTGAGTGTGCAGTGTCCATACTGAAGTAGAAGCTGCTAAAACAAGAAAAGATTAGATTAGTACCAGTTTATATAAACCACATAACATTTCATCAATAAATCTCAGACTGACCTGAACCATAAAAGTGCAGCATTTCATGCAGATTTGAAAAACCATCCCTTTCTCATAAATCTTCCCCCTAACGGACTTCTAGTCGTGGCACGTGAACACTCACTTGTCCAGCTCATGGCGGTAGCTCCAGGAGGGTTTGGATCCAGCCATGCTGTGACAGTAGCTGCCCCTCAGGAAGGGGTTTTCTATGGGAAAAGAGATCTCCTGGGCAGTCAGGCCCACTGTGGACATGCTCCAGGCACACTCGGGTCGCATCAAAAAGTCAGGAAACACTCAGATCGCCCGGCTGGCTGCCCCCGCTTCTGGTGTACCTGTAACACAGCCAAGACACAAACCATGAATGACGGTGAAAGGGAGGCTGAAAGCAAAAGCAGATGAAGAGAAACAGAACATGTGGTAGCACATTGAGAAATGCTCTATGAAAGCAGAGGCCACATCCTCTACTGGAGCCAAGAAAGAGAGAAAGTCCTGATATTAGAATAGAAATTACATGAATCTGCTGCCCACCAAACCAAATATTTAGTTACAGCCTTGTCATTCTTTTCCCTCTAAGAGGACAACAATCCCCTATGACAGAGGAATGACAAAAGCTCCTTTTGACAAGATTTTCGGACACTTATGTCCCGATAGAGCACTTTGTCATTCATAATGTTCTGGTCAGAGTGTTTTCTATATCATATCTATACATGGATAATGAATATTTGAAACAGCTTCAATACTCATTTTCGGCAGTATCGATACACAGGTACCACCTGCGCTTTCTGCTCTCTCCGACAGCAAGTTGACACACACACACACTGCTATTTATTTGTAATAAAAATCTAAAATTGTATGCCCTCAAGGTCAATTTTCCCCCTCTGTATAGTATTGAATATCCATATTTTTTAAGACATTGTCGAAGTTAGAAATTCCAGTATTGTGACACTAGCGCATGTGTTTGTTTGTTAGTTCTTCAATACTACTTTATTTAACACCAGACCTGAAGTAGATGGAAGTTAGAAAGTTGAGTTATATAAAGAGGAAACAGTGAGAAGAATTGGTGCTACAGTACTCCTAAAGTGTTGAAATTGAAAACAAATAAAAACTGTATTTTTCACCAGCTCACTGAATGATCTTTTTATATTTCAACTATAGCCAGAGAACCTTTATAAGCCTTAAATGCAACATAGCAATCTTGGGTGTGAACTCATTAACCAAGACTTCTATTTCTACAGACCGTGCCTCCACTCTTCATAAGTTTACGGTTTATTTTAAACTCGACTGTGCTGCAATCTGGCTTGTCCTGAACAGCAGAGGAAGGGGCTCCTCCAGTTACCGGAGATATACCTGATGTTGCAAGAACTCCTCAAGCCAAATGACCTGAATGTTCGCGTGATGTCAAGTATGCGTCAGGGCTGAGTAAACAATGCGTACAATATACAGAGGGGAGGAAACCCGGCGGCGTATTGATATTTCTGGGGGTCAGCGATACGCTGGAAGTAAAATCTGATCTGACACTGGATGAACCTGTTCAGTATGTCACAATCTCTGGGGATGTGAGCTCAGAAAGTGTTATATTATAGTATGCAGAGCCTTTTATGTTTCCATGGGTAACTATAGGTGTCTTTGTTGTACACCATGTCTGAGCCTTGCATTGTTGCAGCAAATCTATCAGAAGTCCTATTTGTCAGAATGCAGCAAAACAGGTGCATCCATCCATCGGCCTGGTGGTCATCTCTTCTGGAGACCACAAGACGAGGTGCGTGCACACCCAGAGAGACACGCTGTCCTCCTTATAATGTTGGAGTGATGACTGAGAGGGAACACGGCCTCCTCGCTCCTGGTCTCCTATGAGCCATATTTATGTGCTGCCCTGACAGCTGGTGAGAAACAAAGCTCTAAAACAACAGGAAGCACTGGGGGCATCGGCGTGAGCCAAACTGCCCAACAAGGCATGCAATCCCCTCGCCCGGGGGCCGTCGATTCGGTTCGGCGGGGATGGGGAAGCAACATGATCCTCGATAATGAACCTCGGGGGGCTTGTGCTTCCTCTTGCAACAGGTGCAAAGACAGTTCATCCTTGGCAGTTAACCACGGGGGGCATTTACAGGCAACAGGATTAAAACAAATGATGTGTCATGCAGAGCATTAAAACCTCTTAAGAGGGGGAATTTACTTTAAGTCACTTAATTCAGATCATTTGGACCAGAGAATGGGAGTCTTTATATGGTACAATAGGTGGACAGGCTCAGTGTGAGTGTGGAGATATTATAAAACAAATTCTCAGGTCCATTCTTACTCAACCAGTCAATCGCTAGATCTTCATCCTCCCAAATTCCTCACTAGTAGAGGTCAATTTTCGATAAGATTTAGGGGAACCAAATTATGGAGTAGCTTTTCACATCTATCAATAAACTGTTCATCAAGTCGCTTAAAGGGTCATTTAATTGCTGTCTTGTAATTGCTTTTCCCCATGTTGTCCATGTATCTGTTTTTATGTTTTTTATTTTTTCCCACTCACAATGTTGTTTGGTTACGATTGCCCAGAAGTCTTTATAGATATCTAAATCAATATCCTCCTCACAAACACTAACCATACACTTCCACGCAACACACACACTTGTCTTTTTTTATATATTTACTGTATACTTATTATTATATATATCTTGTCCTAATTGTTTGTTATCACTATTATATAGTCATATTATTTCTTTATATTAATCTTGTCTCTAGGTGGAAGCTTCAGATAAGCCCAGTGGGTTTTTTGCCTCTTCCTGCACTGTATATTATTCATTTTTGTTATGTTGTATAGTCTTAAAGGTCCCATATCATGCTCATTTTCAGGTTCATACTTGTATTTTCTGTTTCTAATAGAACATGTTGACATGCTGTAATGTTCAAAAAACCCTTTATTTTCCTCATACTGTCAGCCTGAACATGCCTGTATTTACCCTCTGTCTCAAACGCTCCGTTTTTAGCGCAATTTGACGGAATTGCAACAGAATTGCGTTGCTAGGCAACAGCTTGGGTCCATGTGTACTTCCTGTCAGCTGATGTCATTCACAAACACTGCAACCAGGAATAAACTGGGACACATTTAGAATGTTTACGTTAAAATTGTCTCAAGGGTCTAAATATTGTATATTCGTCACATCACGAATGGCTCAGAAATCCTGACAGCTTGTTTCAAATGCAGAGTTTCTGAATACAGGCTGTGTGTATTTTCCTGTGGATTGAGTGTTTCGATACTTTCACAGTATTTTAATAGGACTTAAGCCTGTTTTATAATACAAAAAAACATGAAAATCTCACTTTTTTATAATATGGGACCTTTAAATTGTGCAAAACAAATAAACAAATAAACAAATATAACACAGAGGAGGCCTGCTGGTGAAGAGGAAGAGGTCTGCTGGGGTTAGCAGTGATGTAAGACATCAGCAGATAGCTTGCCAGTGAATCAGGAGTGTAGTAGTCACTCAGACCTGAAGAGAAGGAGTTCACACCCCGCTCATGACACCCCTGCAGCGGTTTCCGAGCAACCATACCCGCTCTACCTGTGCGGCAAGCAAACAGCGCGCACACCCCCTCACCTTACCGGATTGAGATAATAATGGTTAAAAGCCCTGTAGCAAGCAGGTGACTCACACCACAACACACACTAGTCAGCTATCTGGCAACTGGGCCAGGTAGTGATGATACATAATGGATTATTTCCCCTTTAGTTTAAAAGAGCAATATATATATATATAGAGATACAAATAGATGGATTCAATAAAAGAATCAAAGCAGGTTTGCAATCCACCAAAAAGTAATTTAAGGGATCCAATATTGTTTTATCTATCATATACAAGATAGACATATAGTAAAAGTGTTCACAATTTATTTTTGAACTTTTTTAAATCCTCATATAATGATGGCTAAAAAGAAAAATCTGAATAGCTTTAAAATAAAAATAAAATATTATAATAAAAAACAATACACACAGTTTGCAATCCACCAAAAAGTAATTTAAGGGATCCAATATTGTTTTATCTATCATATACAAGATAGACCTATAGAAAAAGTGTTCACAATTTTCTTTTGAACTTTTTAAATCCTCATAATGTTAGTTTAAAGACAAATCTGAATGGCTTTAAAATAAAAAACAAAACAAAATATAATATAATAAAATGCACACACAAATAGGCTTAATCGCAGTGTTGCATCAATCAGTGGTGTCTGTCGTGCTGGCACCAGCATACAAAACAATAGACAAGAGACACAGCAGCTCAGCACACATTTCATATATCACAACTCACCTAAATAACAGATCTCCTCCGCTGACTCCCTCCTATAGACTCCTCCTTGGTGAAGTGTGTATATATATATATATATAAATATATATATATAGCTCCTCGGTTTCTTTGAGTCTGTTAATCTTGTAATTGCATCAGAGGGACAGGACGCCAGTGAATTGGTGGCGCTCCGGCTAAACTGTGACACTTTTGAGATAAGTCCTGTATTGTAGTGAGCAATGTCTTATAAGCTCCACCACACAGAGAGACGCGCTGGATCCGCCTCCAACACTTGCTCTTAAAGGCGCAGGACGCATCTTTACACCCTCTGCAGCAGCGTACGTGCAGCAGTAGCAGCAGCAGGACAGGCTGGGTGCATCATGGGAATTACCCCTTGAAGATATACAACACAGGTCTAATTCAAGTGTTAAACTGTTAAAGTAGGCAGAATATGTTTGGCATCATTGAGTGAAAGAGTCCATAATAACCTTTCAGTATATTGTAATTCAAGCGTTCTGAGAGAAAACTAGACTTCTGCACCTCCTCATGACTCTGTTTTCAGGCTTTTAAAAAACTTTGGCCAATCACAGGTCATTTCAGAGAGAGAGAGCGTTCCTATTGGCTGTTCATTCAAAACAGGTAGTGCTTGGTATTTCCTCAACAGGTCTCAACCATGGCTGCACATTTTCGCATTTTACAGCTAAACAGTACACTACAAGATGTTTCTGAAAACATTTGAGGTGAGAAATAGGCATTACAGTAACAGAATATTAATTCATATAGAGAAAAAACTAGACTTCTACATCTCCTCATGGCTGTTTTCAGGCCTTAAAAAAATCTAATCACAGGTCATTTCAGAGCGTTCCTATTGGCTGTTCATTCAACGGAGGCAGTTGTCAATCACTCTCAAACTCCGATCAAATGGTCAAACTAGGCAGCGCTGATCAAATATGAATCAATATTCTGTTACTGTAATGCCTATTTCTCGCCTCAAATGTTAACAGAATCATCTTGTAGTGTACAGTTTAGCTGTATAATGAGAACGTTTGCTCTGGCTGGTGGGCGGTGCTTGGTATTTCCTCAACTGATCTCAACATGGCTGCCGGGTCACAAACTTTCTCATTTTACAGCTAAACAGTACACTACAAGATGATTCTGAAAACATTTGAGGAGAGATTATAGGCATTACAGTGACAGAATATTGATTCATATTTGATCAGCGCTGCCTAGTTTGACCGTTTGATCGGAGTTTGTGAGTGATTGAAAGCTGCTCAGAGACGGCAGACTCGAGCTCGGCTCTGATTGGTTGTTTTCCTCCGGTCTGTGAAATCCTGCAGATGCCATAAGGAGCACCAGAGGACACAGAGGCACATGATTTTTACCTGTCTCATGCACTATACTGTCAGGATATAGTGACCGTTTTATAAAAATAACTTTTTTTTAATCATATTTGCTCCATTTCTACCCACTGCAGCTTTAAGTTAACATGATGTGATCAAGGTTTAACGTTAGAGGATGGAGCAGGTGTGAACACAAGGATGTGGTCAGCTGATAAACTGTTGCAGTGGGATGGATGGTGGCCATACAGGATAAAGGATACTAATAATTAAACTGTTAGACATGCAGCTACTCTTTGAATAGGCTACATTATAATACAACTCATTGGGGATTGGTTGATGCATAATTATGTACTGTTCTTTTGCAGCAAAGTAATAATTAGAAGGTGACACCCCATCCGGTGAGTTCAGCCTTTAAAAACTTTCCATTTTATGACCTATATTATACTTCAATTCAGTCTCCTGTGTGGTTTCATCAGCAGAAAGCATACGTGCTGCAGTCCAAAGTGAACTGCACAGATGTGCAGGGAGACGGAGGCAGTAATGGGGATGGCTCCGGGGTAGATAACATAGACAACAGGCAAAGAAACACAGCCAGAAACACTCTTATCTCCACAGCTGGTAGCTGAATGGAGCCCAGATTGTTTAGCTGCTTGCATATCAGATCAGATTCTTTTAGCTGGACCTGTTCTCTGTTTACCTGACATAATGTTCACTTAAACCCAGTGTAGTTAGACAACCCAGGCTACAGGGTCGATATAAATAGTCTTTTGTTTCAGTTTTGTGAAAATCTAAAATGTGACACCCACTATTTCCAGTCGCTTAGCCTACTTAGATCTTAAGTGGTGTTGTATTAACTATGTCACCTAACCTAACCGGGCTATACAAACCCAACACTGACATGCACGCTAACCAAACACAGAGATACAATGGCTACAAACAACTCATGTGTTGAATCAATAGTGGCAGAAAGCAGAGGTGTGTGCGGAGAGAGAACAGAGTGTTCTTGTGCCCGAGTTCGTAAATCCTTTAGAGCCTGGTGCACGGGGGGGCCCCCCCAAACCCAAAAGGCTTATCATGACATATTTGGCCCCTTCATGGACCAGGCTATCGCTAATCCCCCTTTATAATTTCAGGCACATTTTTGGGATTCCCTGGGCCAGTTGTGACCAGCAGAGGAAGGGGTTTTGCTAGGTCAGATTTCTGATATTTGGATTATAAATGATTTACAGGTTTGATGTGATGGATGGTGCAGGGAATACTCACATAATGATAATGGTACATTTTCAAAAGTGAGAGAAATGAAGTGTAATCGTTCAGTAAAGCGTGTGTTTATGTTTATTCCTGCTTCATCTCTGAATCGGTTGGTAAAACTCTTTCCATGTTTTTACCAGACAGACACACTCAGTGACTTCAGTTCAAACTGTCTCTCCTCCCACTTCAGCCCTCCCTCCCTCCCTTCCCTGCTTGTGAGCTACATCGTGATGTCATCACTCACAGGAAGTTCCTTATAAAGTTAGTCAGCGAGGGGAAAAAAATAAAAAAGTTAGTCAGGGAGGGAGATAAGCACCCACAAGCCAGAGGCAAGCTCTGATGAGAGTTTGAGATGGCACATGAAAGAAATTATGTCAATCCTTCTCAGGAAAAATTACTCTGCCTTTTTACTTCATGACTCACGCTGAGATTTATCCGCCACATCCAGCATCCTCCCACCCCCGAATAAAGTGACACCTTCGGCTCGTTTTCCTTTCAGCTGCACTTGGAGCAGAAAGGAATTTCCCTTCGTGGCTCACGCTCCAACACAATGATATACTCATGGAGTGACGCTTCAATCCCTCGGGTTATTATTATGAATCCCTCACCAACAGGAAGGGTGGAGTTTAGCTGGAAATGAAAAAAAAAAACCTGTATCATCACTGTAAATGATTTATTCACTATGGAGGTCACAGCATTGATTGCTCCTGCCTGCTGAGGTAATTAAATTACATGCATATTTAGCCTGCGTCCAAAGTTCACACTGATCAGCAGCAGAAGGTTCGGTGTTGTAGTAAAAGATGACGTCAAGCCTGTGATTTCAGTGAATAAATGTTAAACTTGTGTTTGCTTTTGCTCTGTTTTTATTTGAACAAAAGACTGGTTTAGACCAAGGTCTGCTGGCTATCCCTCCGTAAAACTGCAAGGTTATTGTGAGCATTGTGTGGCCTGCAAAGTCTGCAACTTCCTCCCTTTAAACACAAGAACTGCGGCCGCTGTTGACACCTTTAAAAAACAGTTTAAAGAGTCAGTTCACCCTCATTACAAAAAAGATATTTAGAAAAATATAATCTGCATACAGCTTATTATATTGCAACCCCCTCTCACAGGAAGTCGTTTAAAGAGCACGACATTACACAGACATTCCGCGCGTCATGAGGACGCATTTTAGGCTTTTTGCGTGTCATTTGTACGCCACGCAACAAAACTATGGTAACGTCTGCAAAAAAACACTTAGTTAGGTTTAGGCAACAAAACCACTTAGTTAGGTTTATGAAAACCGTCATAGTTGGGTTTGAAAAATAAGTACGTAAACTAAGTAATACACATACATAACCTTTATTTAACTAGGAAGTCACATTGAGATTAAAACCTCATACAGCGCATCAACAGGGCAGCATGTTGGTCATGTGTTTGTTATTTAATTGAAGCAACTGCAGCTAGCAGTGACCACTTCCTTTATTCTATGTTCAAAATCATTTAAAGAGATAAGGGTCTCAAGTTTAAGCTTGGCCTGCAGATCGTTCCAGGACCAGGACCGTAGTGGATCAGGCTTGTTTTGCCAACTTCTGTACTGATAGAAGGCACTTTAAACTTTTTATTCTCCATCACTAGCTCTGCGCGTGGCATATTACGCATTTACATTGGACTCAGTACAGACTACATGGCGTACACATGACACATCAAAAGCAGGAAAGGCGTTCTTATTGCACGCCTTGCGCATTATCGTAGCATTCATACACCTTTTCGTGGGAACAGGCTGTATATTTATACCCTTCAAAACTTTTAGGTAAGAAATCACATTTACATCCATTATTTTTGGGTTGTGGGAGAAATATCTCAAAACCACAACAAATAAAGTTAAAACTATGTGCACAGTGTCAATCAATCCCTAATTACCTCAGAGAAATGCAACAGTAGCCCACAGAAAAAACCCACTTTCCGTTTCAACATAACTGTGTTCAACACTGCAGATGAGCTGCGCGTCCAGCCGGTGCAGCTGTGAGCGCCACAGCCGAGGCTCAGGCTGACACATCGCCGTGTATTACTGCTGGATCGTGGTTTCGTCTGGCAGACCCACACACACTTGGCTCCCACCGTGGAAACAAAACACAAGTCCCCAGGCAACGGGCTGTCATCTCTCACTACAATGTAAATACGACCATATTAAAGCACTTCTACTTGTTAACCATACCAAACTCCTGAGAATCCTCCGGCTGCTTCACTTATTAATCACTTCCTGTATTGCTACAAAGACTTCTGGGAAAATGGAGGGACTTTAGAGTAAATTGCCTCACACGCAGGTATTTTCTATTTTGGAGCGTAATATAATCAAAAGCAGCAATAACGAGTCATCATTGCATCACTCCTCTACATTGTTTTGTTGAGTGGCTCAAGTGCCGCCACAGCCTGCTGTTAGTAATGGGTGGAGCGAGCCACACCGCCTCCTTGATGATGACAGGGTGTGTTTAGTCTCCATGACCCGAGGATCACTTTAGACATAGACCGGGGGAGTTATTGGCGAGCTCATCCTATGACTGAGACTGAATCGAAGTCATGTTAGTGATTATGGTGGCTGATTATTAGGGAGGCTGTAATAATTCTCATTTTTTGTGGTTTAGGGAAGTAGTAAAAACAAAGGGAACATAAACTCCCAGTCACACCTAATCCCGACACAGACACCCACACAAACGCCCTCATTTGTGTCTGGTGTTTGGGGAGAAGCTGTGAAAACGACAGCTGTGGTGTGATGGAGAACGTCACGCTGGTTGTCGCTGGTTCAGAGCCAACTCTGCTCACAGGCTGCACCACTGGAGCTCTACAGGATTGACTGACACAGATGGAAACCGGCTCCTAATATGCCTTGTTTCCGGTCTCACAACTGATATTCAGTGTACAGAACATCAGCTATCTTTTGGCTACATTTTCATTTTCTGTTCTGGCTGCATTATTGAATCCTAAAGGGTCTCGTGAAGAAATCCATTACCTGTTTCCCGCAATGTAATGCCTGTATTGTATTTCAAACATCCAAAACAGGAGTTTCTGGCATGTGGCCGATGAGTATACCAGGTTTCCGGAGTTCTTGATGTCGGCCTATAGAGCAGAAGGTTTAGGTTTTGCTTAATGTAGCAATCTATTAATCTTAAGTAACAACTGATTGCTGGGGGAATTGGTTCTTCCCCTGATTTCCTGGCTCAGCTTCACTCATGGGGGACATTAACAGCACAGCACACAGCAGGGCTCAAGGCCCCCGGCTCTGCTGATAAAGATTTCAGATGTTGTCCACCAAGAAGATCAGCAGGCTTGCTGTCAAAAGGGGGCACTTCCAATGGAGTAAGGTATAAATCAGTAGCCACGGGGTTATAAAAGCATTGGTCTCTTGGTGCACTATGAGGACAGAAAAACACATGTGTAATGAAGGATGCAGTCCACAGATGAGCTACAGTCAGTGAGCTGAACAAGTCCTGTTTCCCCATTTGTGTGTGTTTGTGTGGCACGGTCTGATGACAGGGACTGAGTCATTCGGGACAGAGTATGTGCTTTGTCAGAGCGCCTTTTGTTCCATTCACACATGGATTTAGGGCCCCTGATGAAGTCAGCCAGACTACCTGATCCGGCGCTGGGCAGCCAGCAGCCACATTAATTCCTCACAACAGAAACGCTCTGGATCACCGCTCACACAAGCCTCTTAACGAGCGAGCCGACGGGCTCAGGAGAATGCAGATGAGGTCCAGCTCCCATTTTCCATCCCGTATACGAGCAGGTTGGCTGTGCAGACGCATATGTTTGGGGCAAAACGTGGCGCTCCAGGGGGAGAAGAACTGTGCGTGGGTGGAAATGCAGTCCTGTCCTGAACTCAATCGCCAGGGTACGGGGACTGTAATGGCCTTGGGGCTACATGCTGAAAGCTAAGCCAGATGAATAATTAAACCGCCATCTACTCTGCACCACAACATCATTTGTAGCTTTTCTCCAGAGTGAATGCAAAGTCACACTAACCCATTGTGTTAGTACATCGGACAACACTGAATTCTGGAAAGACACATCTTCATCAATGTGTTTGTTACAGGTCCCTTAGAGTTATTCATGCATAGTATACAGGACTATTCCTTTTCATAATTTAACTGTTTCACATTGTAATAAACAATATATAGACAGGTGATGAAAAAAATTAAATAAATTCAAGGACTCAAGGAATTTCAAGGTTCCATTTGTCACATACACAAACAATATATAGTGAAATGCAGGGTGGCCTTCTTTTAAGGCTGAGCTAAAAAAACGAGTGCAATGAATACTTATAATTAAAATAAGAGTAAAAACTACAATTGCCGCCTCGTGGTTGTATGCCTCCGCCAACCAAGTTGCGGTTCACATCTATCGGAGTTTTGGTTGGAGACGATAACGTTTCTCGCTGCGGAGCCCCGTCACTTCACAAGACACGGGAAACCTCTGTTGGTCTGGAGGAGCTGCAGCAGTTATTTCTGCACAAACATCCACTGTACATTCACTAGATATTCTCAGAGCTAAACTAACTCTTCTGCAGTGTGTAGTGAGCGCGCATGCACGTAAGAGTGATATATATATTATATACTGTATATATTCTTAATACATATGTTCTTAATATGCCCTTGTATAAAGTATTTCCTTTTATAATTGTAATGTAAATGTAATGTAAATGTAAATGTAATATAATTTATTATTTTAATGGAGCTTCCCAGCAAAAAGTATTTCACACGTTTGTACCTGTACAACCGGCGTGACAATAAACATCTTGAAATCTTGAAATCTTGAGTGGAGCGAAATAGCCAGAACAAACGTGGTGTGTGAGTGAAAGCAGGCAGGCAGAGGAGCAGAGTACAGCAGAGACTCCGGTCCTGGAGACCAAAGCTACGGTCTCCCCCGCGTCCTCCGACCGTGGCCAACACTGTTTAGCAAGACGGGCTTCACTAGATATAATTTTGCGGTTTTGGCGCTTCCGTGTAGTTTGTGTTGGAGTCTTGTCTGAACAGCGTAGCCACACGCGAGCGCGCATGGGACACCAATCCGGATTGATTTATACGTGTAAGAAGTTACAAACAGTCCCTTTAAGTTGTGGTCAAAAATGTGTTTTGTGATGTCATAATTACCTTGACCTTAGCAGGGATGCTGTATTTTTGTTGGCCAACCAGGAAGTTATCATCGTCCTGGTTCCCTCGACAAAAAGCCAATAGTGTTCGGAGTGATGACGTATGTAAGACACGCAAAAGCTTCAAAATTCACCAGTGGGATATTTACTGACGTGTGTTGTGCAACAAAACATTAAAATTTCTTTGGCTTGTGTTAACCACAGACCTCATTTCAGGCATCTATCTAAAAATCCATTCACAAAAAAAACATTGACTTGACACCGGAAGTGCTAAAATGCTAACTCATTTCCAGGTTTTAGGACTCATTTCTGCAGCACTCTATTCTAATGAGTTCATCCTTGAGTCCAAGTGGACATTTGTGCCAAATTTGTCAGAAATTTGCTCAAGGCGTTCCTGAGATATCAAGTTCACGAGAATGATACCAACGGACGGATGGACGGATCGCCCGTTGGCCAGCGCAGAGGCGTAACAAGAAAAATTATAAAGGGAAACATATAGAGGATAAAAACGATAAAACACTGCCAATACAATAAGTATTAAAATGCACATATATTGGTTGAGTATGTAGGTGGGTTGTGCAATTTTTTAGTTTATAGAAATGTAAAACTGTAAGGCAAACTATACAATGAGTGAAGAAACATAACAAATGCAGATGCTTCCATACAGGGCAGGAAGAGTCCCTAAAAGATTTGATGAGTATGAAAACAGCTGTTGTGGAAGCTCAAAGTGGCCCAACACTTGACTTTATTAAGACATGTTGGTAACTATTTTAAATTCATCCATTTCATCATCATCATATTTATACCATTTTACACCAAAGTACTGCCAAGACAAAACCGAAGGCAAAATAGAGGCATCGCAGGAGCCACCTTCACTGCTTTGTAAATTTAGCTCTGGGAGGAGAGAACATTAAAAGTCAAGCTGAAGTAAGGACTGTAATTATGTTGGAGCCAGCAGATTATTCTCAGCTCTGCAGAAAAATAATGAGTTATCACTGCTGCACACCCTATTTTTAAATCATGTAACAAGTGAAGCTGATGGTTTTCGAGGTCGGTTTACTTGGGTGCAACAGTCTAATTCTCATTAAGCCTCTCAAACACAGTTCTTGCTTTGTCCTTTACTGTGCATTCAGTGAAATAACTATTTCTAGGGTCACTAAGACGGACAGCTTCTGTTCGAAGAGGCGATGAAATGTAGAATTAACGGCTGTTATGTAAATTTAACATAAATCTCAGTTTATCCTTGCCTTCTTTCTGATTTCTGGCAAACCCTGCAGACAATGTCCTCCCTGCACCGCTGTGGTCCCTGGCAGGAAGTAAATCAGCCGGGGAGCCGCCCCAGACCAAACACTGCAAGGGCCTCTGGAGCCTGAGGGCGTGTGGGAGGTGTGCACCGAGCTCACGGGGCACAATGTGCTTGTTACTTCCTCGTCAAGTAAAAAAACAGACTGCTGTATACACAGACGGTGCACATAAACTCATATTGACTCATGAAAAAATGTGTGCACATAGAGACGCTTGAGTTTACACATAGGCAGACGTACAGACAGGCGTGCACATGCGCGTGCCTAAGTCAAACATTTTCTTTTTCAGGTTTTTTTCCGCACTCCAAACAACACTTTGAGAGCAGTAGTCTATACTTATCACCCTCTACCCACAAACCTCCCTCTGAAACTATATTTACTGTAAAGCTCCTGACATAATTACTCCATCATCTGGAGCCTTCCCTGAATCCCCTTTACCGACAAGCGTTGTGAGATATCCGCTACACAGGAAAAGAGTGTCATTTTACACTTCTCGAAGAGATATCGCACTCACATACGTGTGCCTCTGACCTCACACTGCCTTTGCTGAAGGACTGGCTTTAAATAGGGGCTCATGTCGAAGTGGTTAAGACACATTGTGACACTCTGCTTGCGTTAAAGAGCCTTGCGTGTTATCTCTCGTGACCCAAACCAGGCCCCGAACGTGTCTGTCTTCACGGGACATTTTCAAAAGAATTAAAGATAGGAGCGATTTCTCTAGGTGTACAAAACGAACAAATGGCATCTTGTTTAGTACAGCAATAATTTGGCAACACTACTCTCTCATAACTTGGAGGAAGTATTGTGAATCCTCAGCTTATGTAAAGTTTTCACTGAGTTTTTAGGGACATCAGACATCAGACAACGGCCCTTAAGCAGTCTCTCTCTGACTTACTCCGACCTGATAATTAGCCTTAATTAAAATGCTGCCATAATACCCTGAATACACTTGAGCACAAAGCTTCAGATTCAAGTAATTTTCCATGGGCATGTGTGTCTGTGACGTCTGAGACATCAGTATCTGTGTCCTTCATTTGTAGGCGACAACAGCCGGCCATCCAATTACCAATCAGGTTTCCTTGACAAAGATAAGCTCGGCTATATCCTGACTACCGATGATAGTCTTGACGCATCTGCTCCTCACTTCATTATTTAATCATATCCATTTCCGTAGCTCTTATCTGCAGACGGGATGAGAGCATAATGTTTACATTAGTCCCACTACAAACACACATGTGATCTCAGAATAGAGTTCAAACTGAAAGTAATTAAAAGAAAGTGGGTAAAGTCACAGTTCCAGTTTATATGAAAAATATCAAGGTTTAAACAGAAGTTTGGCGCACAAACACGATGAAGACTCGTGATGTTTATATAAAAACCGCATGCTGCTGCACAGTGAGTGCTTTGAGCTTATCCCACATAGCTGCAATCTTTTCTTGAAGTGAGCTTGCAAAGTGTTCCCACCGGGACCCACTAATTAAGTTCATGCTCATTAAAGTGCTGAAAGTACTTTGAATTATACTGTCTGGAATGCTGCAAACACCAAACAAATCCCTGTGATATCTTTCAGTCTCTCTTCAGATTAAGAACAAACAAATCAAAGGTTGAAATGTTTGCGCTCTGTGTGGTGAGAAAGCAAGATAAAAGCCAGGATGTAAAGGTTTTACATTAAAGGCTGCTGATGAAGGGCTATCTGCAAACTGTTTACTATTTGTAATGGAGAGGGGAAGCAGGAAGGCTTTAACGTGTTCTCTCAAACTGTGCCCAGCTCTAACTAGTGGATGCATACCAAACTCAGGCCAGATAAGATTGTAAGTCATTGAAAGGGGTCCAAAACACCCAGCTCTTCCCTCCCCCCTGCTCCAACAGCTCCTTTCAGGGATATCTCTACTTGGCCCTCTATCAGGACAGGAAGCACCCAGCCGAGAGAGACAACAACAGCTCTGCTTCCTCTGGCTTTTTCCCCCCCGCCCTGGGAAACAGAGCTAGTAGGAAGTAGATAAAGCATCCTAGGAAAATGAAATGAGTTTGTTGTTTATGATGCACGTACAGTTTGTCCACATGCACTTAAGTCATCGCAGACGTAAGAGTGGGACGAATAACGTCAGCACGGGATGAACAGCAGAGCTCAGAGCACAGTCTGCACTTTATGGGAGTATGTCAGCATGTTGTTGGCACTCTGTGTGAGAAGAAGCAGACGTGACCCTGGATGTGTTTTCCTAGTCCCCGGTTGCCTGTTACTCAGAACAACACACAGCGGGGGAGAATGTTTTTTTTAACGGGACAGACTTAAGTCTGATGGACGTGCTGGCCTGCACCGAACACCTTACTTGTACAAGAGCGCAAACACCACTCCCTGCTGTCTTCTGGCCTTTTGTGTTTGCATAGGCACGTGTCCTTGTGATGTAATGCAGATCTCTCATGTGACACGGCTGTAGCTCGGCAAAACAGATCTGTGTCATGTTGCTCCAAAGCCAGTGTAGTATTGGTGATGTTTACACCTTCAGGCAAAATCATGGTCAGGAAGTTAAGTTTTCTGGGGCCAAACATTCATCACCTAAAAATCGGCTCGATGATTCACATGGAAAACAGAGAGGAAGAGTATGAGGGAGTTTGAGAAAGATGGTTCAGGGAGTAGTCACAGGAGGGAAGCCACCCACACTTACCGCGAAGGCTTGACTCATGCGGTTTGGTTGGCATACGGCTGTGGGACAGGGACATTAAGCTGGGTCTCCTCTCCAGGATGTGCTGCCTGCCCCCTG
The DNA here is from genome assembly GCA_916700995.1 of Hozukius guyotensis. Taxonomy (NCBI): domain Eukaryota; kingdom Metazoa; phylum Chordata; class Actinopteri; order Perciformes; family Sebastidae; genus Hozukius; species Hozukius guyotensis. Next base: position 7,547 of record CAKALU010056351.1, on the reverse strand, counting down.
AGCCAGAACGGAGCGGAGCGTCCAAATCACCGACAGCAGCTCCCAGGACTGGAGCCACAGTGACTGGAGACTGATTAGACACACAATTATCTAAATCATGACATACAACCCTGCAGAGAGCACACAATGTCAGAGCTTGTGGTCATGCACACTGTCGTGAGTGTCACTCCTACTACAGTGAGGGTGTGTAGCATGCTTCAGCAGTGAATAACTGCAGAGCTCTGCAACACTTTTGATTCTGTCAGTCTGGCCACTTCATTTTTCACATTTAAAAGAGCATCCTTTGTGTGGAAAAAAGGACGTATAACTGCATGTTTTGCACTGTGTTTATATACACTGTTAAAGCAGCAGTGGGTAGAATTGGAGCTAAAATGATATTAAAAAAATTATTTTTATAAAATGGTCACTATATCCTGACAGTAGTGCATGAGACAGGTTATCTGAAAGAAATCATGTGCCTCTGTGTCCTCCGGTGCTCCTAATGGCATCTGCAAGATTTCACAGACCGGAGGAAAACAACCAATCAGAGCTGAGCTGGAGCCTGCCGTCTCTGAGCAGCTGTCAGTCACTCGCTAACTCCGATCAAATATGAATCAATATTCTGTTACTGTAATGCCTATTTCTCCCCTCAAATGTTTCCAGAATCATCTTGTAGTGTATTGTTAAGCTGTAAAATGAGAAAGTAGTTGAGGAAATACCAAGCACCGCCCACCAGCCGGAGCAAACTTTCTCATTTTACAGCTAAACAGTACACTACAAGATGCTTCTGAAAACATTTGAGGGGAGAAATAGACATTACAGTAACAGAATATTGATTCATATTTGATCAGCGCTGCCTAGTTTGACTGTTTGATCGGAGTTTGTGAGTGATTGACATCTGCCTCTCTTGAATGAACGCTCAATAGGAACGCCCTCTCTCTGAAATGACCTGTGATTGGTCAAAGTCTCCCGTCACAGGCTAGATTTTTTAAAGCCTGAAAACAGAGCCATGAGGAGGTGCAGAAGTCTAGTTTTCTCTCAGAGCACTTGAATTACAATATGCTGAAAGGTTATAACCTACTGCAGGTTTAACACACCGTTTGGCACTTTGTGTGCTTGTTATTGCTCATATTCTGCAATCTCTAATCAGCTATATTCACGTTGCATAACATAATTTCTGTATGGTGGTCAGTCTCCTTTCTGAGAGTATTTGTTAGCTATCAACATGAGTGGTTCTAATCGTATGTAACACCTGATGTTTTGTTTGTTTTAGCACCTGGCCTCTCTTTCCTGTTTTCATCTCACTATGTCCCTGGTCACTTTGTGTTTCTCTCCGGCTTGTATAGCCAAGCTGATAAAACCCTCCCTCCTACGGACACTAAGATAAGAGCCTGTGATTACGACATCTAGTAATAGTTAGCGTGCACTCTTACCGGGGCACGACACACATGTGGAGTGTATTAATCTGTTCTTACCAGCTCTCCCAGGGCTTATGGGTGTTTCCTGATTGAATATGTTGAAATCTTCTCTTCCTACGGAAGCCACACAGTGACACACAACGTAAAAACTTTCCTGGAGTGCGTGCACTGTATGACTTGATTACTCAACCGCTCAGAGGCCAAGTTGTATTTGTCACCACTATACTGAATTAAGAGCAGGTACCAGCTCTAGTATTAGTCAGCTAGGCCAGATGCAGAAAACTACAGACGAGAACCATACAGCACTGGAGAGGTATTTTGATTTTAAACACCTGTGTAAAAAGTTTCCTGGCCATCTTTAACAGATTACTGAATTACAGCGTCTCAAAGTTATTATGACCTGTCATTGTTCCGAGCCACAATGTTACCAAAAAGCCTGGGAAAAGTTAAACAGTTAGAGCCAGCTCATCTTTGAGTCAAATCAGCTCCTCATTGGAGAAACCCTGCTGGATCCGAGGACGCCGGCTTGTTGGAATAATGTTGTGGCAAACCCGAGTGTTTACAGAGCTCCCCATTGTGGTAAACATGGATTAAAAAAAAAGTCTGACAGCTTTTAAACTCCCACCACCCACACTGTCTCATAAAGGCAGGACGTGGTTGAGAGTACAGCTTGAACTGGGCGCAGACCTCCTAGCTGTGTGGCTGACTGGTTCGAGTCTAGTGTTTCATACGCATACAAAACCCACACATTGTTTGTTTTACTTGTTGCCCTAGTGATAGTGGCATCCCTCAATAGTTGACCTGAATAGATGCCACGGGGGTAGCGCCGGGCACAGCTTGATTTGCTTTGCTTCTGCTAAACTTATGAGAATAGAAATAGATCCAACTTACTGTCGTCTGCTATAACGGAAATCAAATAAATTATACCGCTGCTTGTTTTGCTCTCGGTAGCAAAGTATACAGTGTCTTTCAGCTGCTGATATATACAGTGCTGCTGTCCACAACACTTTGTCTTACATAAGACCTTTCCAATAGTTAAGTTCAAAATTAGATGGTCGCTCTCAGTGCTGAGAGTATGATTGGTAGCTCTACCCGGAGTGGAGGAAGGCTGGAGTGTCTGAATGTGGCATTGGGAGTCTGTTTGTGGAGTGACAGTGATGGAGAGAGACCAAAACAGAGGGTGGGGGCTGTTTGTTTCTGGATCAACACGCTGTTCCCTTCCTGCTCTGTTAGCTATTTGATAGGCTGAGGGATATATTACCGCCGTCTGATTGCTTTACAACCCTTTGGCACCAGACCGTCTGCCTCAGGTAGGATCTGCACCTGTGTGCTCAGCAAGACTGATAGGGCACAAAAACAAACTGCACACAGGTCTGGAGACAGCTGACTGTCTCCTGAGTCAGAGGAGTCAGGTACTTTATGAGTGGGATGAACCCATTATGTCACACACGGGAACAGTGAATTTGATGCTACTGTGGTGTCAATATGAACATAAACATATGCTCAGCGACAAAGTATTCAGTTACAGAGCCTCCTATTATTTTCCCTTCAACAATGAATCATCTGTGCCGGGCAAACTAATTTACAAAAAAATAACGCAGGAAATTCAAATAAGTTGGTTGCGTTATCGAGAAATCAAACTTCTTCAAAGAAAGACTCTTGCAGAGGGCTCAAATGTTTGTCAGATAATCGTGGGGCAACAGTGAAGGTTTGTCATCTGTGACTGGTTGGACCTGATCTGTCACTTGTATCTCTGTCCTCTCTCCAAGCACAGAGGGTGGGGTTTACCCCTGGCCTTTCTGTGCAGAGGAGTAAAAAAAAAAAGAAAAAGATTTTACACTGAATGTCTCTGTCCATATAGTTTAGCAATTTCTCTGTTTTGAAAAACATAGCATCTCTTCACTTTCCCAAAGTAAACTGGTAAAAAATAAAGCTTTTTTTGATTAAACAAATTAGATTAAGTTGAGTGTGCAGATTGTGTAACTAGGAAAAGCATATCATGTTTTATATCAACAGGCTTCTGAGAAAAGAAGGCCGTTTGTTACTGTGATGTTCTGACAATACACTTACCGGTATGTAGTTTATAAAAAGTGTCACGTATATTTCTAGCAGCTGTGGTGCACTTCTATCTTCACCATCTTTGATGCATGACTTGGATCCCCGCTGCATGCACTCACTCACTGAAGGAAGAAAAAAAACAAAAAAAAAAACAGGTCAGCATATTGTGCAACCATTTGGCACAGAGATTGCTGTGTGTCAGGCCATGCAAGTGTGCAGAAACACATGTAAAAATTGCATTTTGTAATCTGAACATGCAAACTACGTCCACCCACATACTGTATAGGATTTATGTCTCTTACTTGAATACGTTTTACGCTGACAGATTTTGCATATTGAACTGCGTGAGTCAAACTTGGCCTCTCTCTCTCTGACTGAGCACGTATTTAAAGAAAAAGAAAAAAGAAAAAAAAACTTGAAACGTCAAACAGGAAAGTCAGGATTCATGAAAGCAGAAAAATGTGTTGCTGCGAGGTTAACCCAGTGTTGTACAGGAGAAAATGTACGTCAAAGCGAGCACCCCCCCTTTCATGTTACCCATCATCGCCCGCCTCCTAACCTCTGGACATGAGTACATGTGTTTCCATCACCTGTGGGTCTGTGCATATACAGTGCATGTGCACTGCAGGCTTTCAGTGTGTCATATGGCTACAGTTTACAAACAGAGCCAGTCTCCCGTTACCGGACACCGGAGCTATTCTAGCCTCCTCTTCCGATGCACACCATCCTAGTGTCCGGTCTCCATGTGGAAGTCTGCAAGCCAAGGTCACCGGGTCACATTCCTCCAGCTCTTTGGCATTCTGCCCCAGGGTTCAAGTAGTGTGGAAGTGTGTGCCTGCGCATGTGTGTTTGTGCGGTGTGTGTGCATGAGTTGTTTGTCTTTCATGCCACAAACTGCATTCTGCTAGAGGAGAGGCATTGCAAGAGAGTTCTGCACTGGTGACAGATAGAGCTGCACACACACACACACACACACAACAGAGAGGTTGTATTTGAAATATCAAGCTTTAAAAGGACATGTTATACAGGAGTGTGATTAATGTGGCTGTCTCCACACACACTTTCAACAGTTCTGGTTGGCTGGGAGGTGAGCGCTATGAGAAACTGCTGTTTGCTCGGGGGTGAACACTGATCCGTCAGGATCAATTGCGGATAGACATATTTTAAGTCTATCTGGTTGATTTAGACTCTGTGCACTTGACACTTGAGCACACCAACGGAAGTGAAGAGAGTCAGTGCAGCACTATAGAGTGAGAAATTCAACACAGTTAGGCAGCTGAAAAAATACAGTCATAGAGATCCACTAGAGGCAAGAAATAAACATGTTTTTTCTAGGGGGTGTTAATCGATTCAAATATTTAATCGCGATTAATCACATGATTGTCCATGATTAATTGTGATTAATCACACATTTTTTTATCTGTTCAAAATGTACCTTAAAGGGAGATTTGTCAAGTATTTAATACTCTTATCAACATGGGATGTGGGCAAATATGCTGCTTTATGCAAATGTATGTATACATTTAATATTGGAGATCAATTAACAACACAGAACATGACAAATATTGTCCAGAAACCCTCACAGGTACTGCATTTAGCATAAAAACATGCTCAAATCATAACATGGCAAACTGCAGCCCAACAGGCAACAACAGCTGTCAGTGTGTCAGTGTGCTGACTTGACTATGACTTGCCCCAAACTGCATGTGATTATCATAAAGTGGGCATGTCTGTAAAGGAGAGACTCGTGGGTACCCATAGAACCCATTTTCATTCACAAATCGTGAGGTCAGAGGTTAAGGGACCCCTTTGAAAATGGCCATGCCATGCCAAAATTTAGCGCAACTTTGGAACGTTATTTAACCTCCTTCCCAAAAAGCTAGTATAGCACGGTTGGTACCGATGGATTCCATAGATTTTCTAGTTCCATATGATACCATAGTGAGCCCACTACAACCTCTGAAAGATTGATTGAATTAGTGGCGTTAAAACAAATTTGCGTTAACACGTTATCGCGTTAACTTTGACAGCTCTAGAGTTTTTTTATATCGAGTGCAGGACTACTGAATAGTTAACCAGGATCAGAGATGACTTGTTTTTAGAAATTACCTTCAGATTCAGATCCTTTATGTAAATAAAAGTATTAATACCATACTATGAAATACTCCATTCCCAGCATTAGTGAAAGAACAAATCAAATATCAATAACATCCAAAGAAAAAGTACTCATAATGCAGCAGAATCACCCAGCACATTTATATTTTTATCGATTATCATTGGATTATTGTTACTGATGCGGTAACACGTAAGAAGCATTTTTACGTTGTAGCTCGTGGAGGTGGAGCACAATGTTGAGCAGTTTAATCTATAGCAATGCATCACATTTTATAAAAAGGTCACCTGCATGTCAAATCTTAATCTGTAAAGTTACTAGTAACAACAGCTGTTACATAAATGTAATGGAGAAAATGTATATTGAATTTAAAGTATAAAGAAGCCTATAATAAATAATAAATAAATAATAAAAGCCTCAAAAGTGTACTTCAGTACGGTACTTGAATAAAAGTGTCCAGAATGAATGCCAAATCCCATGCAAATCAAACTAAATTTCTCCAACAGCAACATTTAACTAGATCCACACACACACACACACACACACACACACACACACACACACACACACAGTATCAGAAATGATATTCCTTTAAACCAACGTGTTTGTCTTGATAGCCCTGAGAGGGAGAGGAGGCCCAGGTAAACCCAAGATGACAGACACCCTGTCCTGGTCTTGTTTTCTTCCCTGGCCAGCATCTGGAAAGGGAGGAGCTCTACTGATGAGCCCACAGAGGACGACACACACACACACACACACACACACACACACACACACACACACACACACACACTGTCTGGAGAGGGTGGGTCGTGGGGCGTGGGAGGCCAAGACAAAGCCTTTTTTCCTGCAACAACTGTGATTACATGACAACACCAGTCAATCAGTAACATGAGACCTGTCTGATTGCTACAGACAGACGAAATACAAACAGCGCTGTGAGGGGTTTTGTTGGATGACCTAACTGATTTTATTAAAAACAGGTGCGGATTTTTAAGTTATGGCTCACAGTGAAGCTGTGACTTTGTGTTTATACTTTTATCATTCTACATATTCAAATACGACTGATGAACATCTCCGATTTAAAAATAATTAAACCCATAAAAAAGGAGACGGGTCTGATTGGAGTCGCGGAGGGGCGTTCCTGTCGAGCATGACGGGGAACGCATACCCTACTTTGATTGGTTTGTGTGTTACAGGAACGCCCACTTTTTCTTCTTCTCTACTTTCTCAATGCACAGCTGGTTCTGGCTTTTATTACCGTACGTACTTCATTGTAAACACACAACAAATGACAGCAGATAACAGTAATCCAAGAAGAGCTTTATTGATATGATATTGCTATGACACGGCCAACGGTTATCTTGTGTAGGCTATGTGAGGACATATGGAGGTTCATGGCAGTTCAAGCACACATATTTGGATATTGTGGATTTCTGTATAGCCACCTCGCCTTCGGCAAAAAGGGCAGCCATACCCGAGTTGTGTCTTCAGTATTCGAGGCAGCGCCTTCCATTAAAATCATGCTGTGTAGCTAAAGAACCAAATGCATAGCCACTGATTTGACTGACACGAACAGGACAGTGAAGTTCCTGTTCTACGTAAACCAACGATCTATGTGGGTGTTCCTGTTCTACGTTAACTTCACCGGAGGAGCACCCTAGAGGGCACTTTACCACGTTAACTTCACTAGAAGGGCACCCTAGAGGGTACATCACATTTTCTTCACTGGAAGGGCACCCTAGAGGACACTTTATCATGTTTTCTTCACTGGAAGACCAGCCTAAAGGGCACTTTATCATGTTTTCTTCACTGGAAGACCAGCCTAAAGGGCACTTTATCATGTTTTCTTCACTGGAAGGACACCCTAGAGGGCACTTAACCACGTTTTATTCGCTAGAAGGACACCCTAGAGGACACTTTATCATGTTTTATTCACTAGAAGGGCACCCTGGAGGATACTTTATCATGTTTTATTC